>ONZA01011886.1:0-11832 GCA_900322205.1 Kewa caespitosa | reverse complement strand
CCCTGGCTGAGAACTTATCCCTACCCGACTCCCCACCACACCCTTTACAATGAACCCACCCTTTCACCATGAACCCAGCTCTAAGTGGACTATGTCGGCCTGGAGTATCGTGCGTGGCTATGGACAACAAGATGGAGTAGGTCTGTTGGTTTAGGTGTCGATAGGGCAGGGATGTTGTGGGGCGTCAGGTCGTCGCCGGATGTGGGGGTTCGCTGGTTAAGTTACTTCATGTAGTACACGTTAGTAGTTGTACTAGCAAAACGTACTACGAGGAGAGTTTTCAATAAAAGGGCATATTGTAGAAATTCTAATGAAAATAGTACTACATGGAGAGATTAGCGTACTACAAAGAGATATTCCCGAACTAAAAGCTTACAAAAATTAAAGAAAACAAACAATGTATGTAGTGTCACACTCCGTTTGAAGTTAAAAGAAATTTTTCTTTCTTTATTTTTCTTTTTTGTTTGTTTTAGCTTTTGGGTTTGGGTTTGTAATATGTGGGTCTAATGGGTCAAATGGCAAACTATTAGAAGGGCTAGCCCCAAACTAACATGTGAACAAATGGACTAATGTTTGTTAATTTCATTTCTTGTGGGTTTTTGATATTTTCTATTTTGTGTGAATTTTCAACATTTTCTATTTTTATGGGTTTCAATACTAATAACTATTAAAAATTAAATGACCCGTTTTATTAAAAAAATAGAAAAAGTGAACCAAAATTTGGTGTCTACAACAATCTGACACATTCAATCACCAACCATATTTCCATATCAACCCATTAAGATATTCGATATAATACGATAACCTTTCCGTCACGATACACAAACAAACAATTTTATCTCCACAACTTCATTGACTCTGAACCATCCACGCACAATATAAGACAATCACTATATTCACAAGTAATGCAACACTTTCTTCACATGCAATAAGGCATAAAAGAAATAAGAATTTCATCAACTTAATTCACAATGTTGAAGCCCCATATACACTACTTTAACACTCATTAGATGCAAGAAAAATCCAGATACACACTACCCATCATGCAGGAGCCGGAAGGCCCCACAAAATCATCGTAATCGGGTTGCTCCTCCTTCACTCAGGGCACGAATGAGTCACTATACTGGCCCGGGAAGTGTGACATAAAAAAAGAGTTCATGGCATGTGTAATGTCAGCGATCCGGGTTAACCATCGAGTCAATATGGTCGAGGCGCTCATCAAAGCACCTTTGGGACTCATACAAGGCTTGCTGCGTGGCCCGCATCGATCTCATCTCATTGTATCCCATCCACTCAGCCCGCTAAATCACCATAACCCCCTGTACCAAAACATCCTCACCCTTAGGGTGCTCCTGAGGCACCTCCTCCTCATTGGCCACTTCATATGGTTGGCCCTGAAACATCGCCAATCGCACCCCATCCATATACTACGCATCGGGGGCGATACATAATGCCCGAACCGGGGCATTAGATGGAATCGCAACCCACTCTGGTTGAGGGAGACGCATGAACCCCACACTTGGACTCCCATAATGTCACAAGAACTGCATCCTCTCATGGTTAAACAAGAGCATACATAAGGTTTTAAGTTTCTCAAGGGTGTACAAATGACCATTGGAAAGTGAAGCGAAAGATGTTTCACCATCACCAGGCACAGGCACATCAAGATACTCGCCCAACAGTGTCACCATGCCCCCCGTACTAATTTTTTCGGTCTCCACACTGGCATGAGACAAACAATTCTCGACAAACAACCTGACCCAATAAGGGCACCCAAACCCAGCCAGAGTCATAGCCCAGAAGTATTTCAATTCGATAATCGGGACCTTACCCATCTCCCCTTGGCAGGAAACCGTCATAGATTGAAGAAGGTGGGCGTAACGAATGGCATGATGTGGAATGTTGGAGCTCATGTCATTGTTCGTCCTAACCAAACCCGTGAGCTCATAGTAGAGCTGGCCGCTATTAAATGGGGCACTATCAAAGTCCCCCTTCGGCAAAATAACCTAACCAAACGCATCCGCCACTTCCGCATAGGATAAAGTGTGGACATTATCATTCAAATGAAAGCTAATAATTAGGTTATCATCTCAGTCACCCCCCTTCCTCAAAGTAGACAAAAACACCAAAGTGTGTCTAGCACATATGGGGGCGCTCTTCTCCGAAAAGCCCTCAAGCCCGACCTTGCGAAGCAACTGTCGTACAGGGGCAAACAGACCCAACTTCTCCAAAGTGTCCAAATTAGCAAATGTGGAAACTCTCGAGGGTTTATGTAACCTCACCCATCTCTTCTTACTAAAGGCAGCCAACCCACGCAATCCCATCATATCATCAACGGGAGTTGCCCCACCTCTCGCTCTCTTTGGTCTAGGGGCCAAGATTAAGCCACAAAACCACAACAACAACTGCCACACAAACACCACCAACAAAAGCTCAAAATAGAGGAAGAGATCGAAGTGATACCTCAAGAAGGTTCTCAATGCTTCGAATCTCAGAATGTAGCACAATAAATTGAGCATCGAAGAAAGAAACCCAAAATTGAACTGTAAACCCGCCTTCCTCACACTTGAATCACCTCTAATTTCCTTGAAATTGAAAACCCCCAACCTCTAGGGTTTGAGACCCAAATTGGGTAAATGGGTTGTCTTTGGGTAGTACCTGAAGTGTTTGGAAGGAAAATTAAGGATTAATGGTGGTGAAAGTGGTGGTAGAAGGTGAACTGTGGTGGGTTTTGTGGGTATTGACGGGGTGCTCGCGCTGCGTGGTGGGGGGAAAAAGGAAAATAAAGAAAGAGTGGGATTTGGGAGGTATGAAAAAGAGAAGAGGGAGGCCTCTTTATTTTAGAAACTGTCAGGGTCCACCCAACACCTTCAGGTCGCGCTGTGCAAAAGACCTTCTGTTTCTGTTTTTTATTTTACTTTTTTGCTTCACGCAACGCGGTGTGGGCTGCACTGCACGAAACACATTCTATCGTTGGATGAGTTGGATATGCGTAGCACCTTAAGGGCCGCGCTCGCAAAAGACCTTCTGATGGCAAGAAATGCTTTGCGCAGTGGAGGTCGCGCTGTGTGTTTCATGTTCTGGTTCGCGACTCCAATTCAATGCAACCCTATAACAAGAACATAACCAAAAGGCCAAAATAAATGTAAAATCAAACCCAAAGTAAAAAGAGGAAAAAGAAACTCGGGTTGCCTCCCGAGTAGCGCACTTGTTTACCGTCGTTGGCTCGACCCATTTCTCTAGAGACTTTACTCATAGGTAGGTTCCTCAAGAACCACAGTCTCAACCTCCTCAAACACAAAATCCTCATAATACAGTTTCAACTGCTGACCATTCACCTTGAACATCTTGGATGTGGATTCACTAGTAATCTCCACCGCTCCATGTGACCACCTTGGTAACAATGAACGGTCCAACCCATCTAGACCTCAACTTACCGGGAAACAAGCGGAGGCGTGACTGAAATAAAAGGACTTTTTGACCAACCTTGAAGTCTTTTCGTATGATAAGCTTATCATGCCATGCCTTTGTCTTCAACTTGTAGATCACGGTATTCTCATACGCCTCATTCCTAATCTCCTCGAGCTTTTACAACTGCAACTTCCTATGCTTTCTTGCTTCATCCAAACTCATGTTGAAGCTCTTGACCACCCAATAAGGTTTATGCTCAAGCTCCACCTTAAGGTGACATGGCTTCCCAAAGACCAATCGGTACGCTGACATACCGATTGGGGTCTTGTAGGCGGTCCTGTAAGCCCACAAAGCATCATCCAACTGCTGACTCCAATCCTTATAATTTCGATTCATCGTTTTCTCAAGGATAGATTTTATCTCTCTATTGGACACTTCATCTTGTCCATTGGTTTGCGTATGGTAAGCAGTGGACACTCTGTGGCTCACATGATACTTCTTCAACAAAGCTCCAACCGTCCGATTACAAAGTGGGTTCCTTTGTCACTAATCAAGGCTCTAGGAATCCCAAACCTGGAAAAGATATTGGATCTCAAGAAATCTACAACCACTTTAGAATTGTTAGTTCTACTGGGTTTAGCTTCCACCTACTTCAACACATAATCAAAGACAAGCAGAATATAAGTATAACTAAAGGAATTGGGAAATGGGCCCATGAAGTCAATGCCCCAAACATCAAAAATTTCACAAAAAATGAAGGTTGCTTGTGGCATCTCATTCCTTGTGGAAACATTCCCGAGCCGTTGACACTTATCACAGGATTTAAAAAAATTGAAGGCATCTCGATTCACACTAGGCCAATAAAAACCACAATCCATTACCTTCCTAGCCGTTCTCTTGGCACCAAAGTACCCTCCACACGCATGACAATGATAAAAGGTTAAAATTGATGTTACCTCATTATCCGGAACACACCTCCTAATCACTTGGTCTGTGCAATGCTTCCACGAATAAGGATCATCCCATACGTAGTACTTGGCGTCGCTCTGTAATTTGTCTCTTTGTGCCTTTGAAAAATTTGTCGTAAATATATTAGACACAAGACAATTCACAGGGTCAGCATACCAAGGATGAAATTTACACAAAGAAAATAATTGCTCATCTGGAAACTCCTCCTGAATAGGATCCCTCCCAACCTTTTTAACATCATCTGGGCTATCATGTGGAGTTACCAACCAACTCAAGAGATTGGACATCGAATTCTCAATGCCTTTCTTGTCCTTTTCCTCTATATTGAACTCGCTCAAGAGAAGTATCCATCGGATCAACCGGGGCTTGGATTCTTTCTTCGTCATGAGACGACGAAGAGTTGCATGGTCAGTGTACACAATAACATTTGTACCAAGAAAATAAGAACGAAACTTCTCTAAAGAGAATACAACCGCCAATAATTCCTTCTTGGTGGTGGAGTAGTTGTGCTGGGCCTTATTGAGGGTGATGGAGGCACAGTAAATTGCATGAGGCACTTTCCCCACCTGTTGGCCTAACACTGCTCTGACAGCGTAGTCACTAGCATCGCACATGATCTCGAAAGGGAGAGATCAATTGGGCGGCTGAATAATAGGGGCGGAAATCAGCCTAGCCTTCAACTTATCAAAGGCTTTCTTGCACCCCTCATCTAAATCAAAAACCACCTCCTTTTGCAGAAACGTACACAAAGGGGAAGAGACCTCAAAGAAGTTCTTGATGAACCTGCGATAAAAACCCGCATGGCCTAGAAAAGAACGCACTTTTCTAACATTAGTGAGGTAGGGTAATGACTCAACTGTATCAATTTTAGCTTTGTCTTCTTCTGTTCCATTAGAAGAGACCACATGCCCTAACACAATGCCTTGTTCAACCATTAAATGACACTTTTCAGAGTTCAAAACTAGATTAGTATCAATGCAACGTTTAAGAACTAAGGCAAAATCGTACAAACCCTAATCAAGGGAGTCTCCATGAATAGTGAATTCATCCACGAAGACTTCCACAAACTTTTTTACGTACTCCGAGAAAATGCTCACCATGCATCTTTGAAAGGTAGCGGGGGCATTGCAAATACCAAAAGGCATGCGCCTATATGCAAACGTACCAAAGGCGCACGTGAACATAGTCTTTTCCTGGTCCTCTAGCGCAATGGCCACCTAAAAATACCCCGAATAGCCATCAGAAAGCAATAAAAATGGTGACCAACTAGTCTCTCAAGCATCTGGTCAATAAATGGCAATGGGAAATGATCTTTCCTAGTAACCGCATTCAGCTTGCGGTAATCAATGCAAACACGCCACCCATTTTGAACTCGGGTGGGCACCATTTCACCTGATTTATTCTCAACCACGGTCACACCAGCTTTCTTAGGTACTACTTGGTAGGACTCACCCATTTACTATCTGAAATAGGGTACATCATACCTGCTTGTAGTAGCTTAAGGATTTCCTTTTTAACAACCTCCCTCATTGGGGGGGGGGGGTTCAATCGACATTGCGGTTGCCTCACCGGCTTCGCCTTATCCTCAAGTAAAATCTAGTGCATGCAAGTGGATGAGCTAATGCCTTTAATGTCAGAAACAGTCCAACCAATAGCCCCCTGTACTCACGAAGCACCAAGGTCAACTTGTCTTCATGTTCCTTGGTGAGCTTACTAGAGATGATAACCGACAAAGTATCCTTATCACCAACGAATGCATCCTTCAAGTGCTCGGGTAGGGGCTTCAACTCCATCATAGGTTCTTGCACAAGAGACGGCAAAAGCTTGCCCTGAGGGATGGTTACTGCAAGCAGCCCCATACCGGATGGTACCATGGGTAGCCGAAAATGGACATTCAACTCATCGACATACTCAAGCAAAGTAGCACTCATCACATACTCAACATGAGGCTTAGACACACTAGCCTCGATCGCTACTTGCAACGCATCTTCACCATCAAATTCAAACACATCTTGTGCTAGAGGCTCAAAAAAAAAGTCAATAGAACACAAAGACATCTCATCACCAGGGTACTTCATGGAGTCATAAATGTTATACTCCACTGTAACCTCATCAAACTCCATAGTGAGAGATCCAGAATTAACATCGATCTTAGTCCTAACTGTTTTCATAAAAGCCCGCCCCAATAGGATAGGAGCATCATGATTATCATTATTCATATCTAACACATAGAAATCAGCTTGGAAGATCAAACTACCAACTCTAACCAAAACATCTTCCACCACTCCCCTAAAATATGCAACGGAACGGTCAACCAATTGGATCACAACCTTAGTCTCAAGCAACTCACCAAGTTTCAAAGACTCAAACAAAGAATAAGGTAACACATTAATAGAACCACCCAAATCTAACATGGCCCTATTAAAAGTGGTGTCACCAATAACACAAGGAACAGTTAACATGCCTGGGTCACTTTCTTTAGGGGGAAGTTTTCTTTGAAAAACGACAGACACACGTTCACTGACCTTAACTTTTTGTGCTCCCTTCAATCCTTGCTTACTCTTAGTAGTACACATTTCCTTGAGAAATTTAGCATATCTAGGAATCTTCTAAAGAATGTCAAGAAGAGGGCAAAGTTGTCCCCTTCTCCTTCTCCACAGAAATTGAAGGTGATGGGACAACCTTATCCTCCAGTGCTTTAGTGGTTACCTCTCTCTCATCCTCTAGCTCATGAACCATGGCCTTTTCGGCCTCTAATAGCCCCTTACCACTCCTCAAAGTGATAGCATTAGCTTGCTGCCTCGAGTTAAGCTCCGATTGAGATGGATGCTTACTCGAATCTCTACATTCCAACCTATTCACAGCATCCGACACTTGGCTCATCTATTGCTCTAAGTTCTTGATGCTTGCCCGTGTCTCATCTTGAAATTTCACCATTTTCCCTTGCATCACAGTGACACTATTGGCAATGAAATTGAGTAGGGCGGCCGTCGATGGCTCCAAAATAGAACTTTGTCCTTGAGGCCTGGAATAGGGTTACCTTTGGTATTGTTGGTTTTGCTGGCCTCCTTGGTCATTTCTCGAATGAAAGTTTGGGTGATCCCTCCATTCGTGATTATAAGTGTTGGAATTGTGATCATACTTCCATTGACCACCGTGGCCTTGAAAACCCATGGCATTCACATCTTCGATGGTGTCCTCTTGAAGTGTAGGACACGTCTCAGTAGGATGATTATCAGAACAAATACCACACACCCTTGCAACTAAAGTCCTCTTCTTGTCCACTACCAACTCCTTGACTAATGAAGTCAAAGATGAAACTTGATCACAGAGTTCCGAACTCTCAGTGGTAGACACATTACCTCTCTTGGAAGTGTTCCTCACAAACTGTCGAGACCCCTCAGCTAACTCTTGAATCATAGCTCTAGCTGCGGATGAAGTTTTGTTAAGGAATTGTCCACCACTAGAAGCATTTATCATCTTCAAATCATCCTCTCTCAAACTCCCAAACAAGTACAAAAGAAGATCTTGCTTGTTGTAACCATGATAGGGACAACTAGCAACCAACTTGTTGAAGCGCTCCCAGTATTCATAGAGGTTCTCATCCTCCTCTTGTTCAATGTTGGAGTTCTGCTTCTGGTGTCTATTAGATCTTGTGGCAGGGAAGTACTTTTCCACAAAACCTTTCTTCATTTGTTGCCATGTAGTGACCGTACCCGCTGGAAGGTAATACAACAATTCTCGAGCACTGTCTTTCAAAGAGTATGGAAAGGCTCTTAACCACCGTTGCTCATCAGTCACACCATTTGGTTTCATCCTAGAGCAAATGATGTAAAACTCTAAAAGGTGCTTGTTGGGGTCCTCCCAACCCTTGCCATAAAACACCGGCAATTGATGAATAAGACTGGATTTGAGCTCAAAAGTGGCATTCTCATTGAGAGCAGCGAAGGTAATGCATAGTGGCTGCTACGACAAATTAGGAGCTTTGAGCTCCTTAAGAGTACGATTTGCTATTCGTGGAGGCTTTCTGATTTTATCACCGAAGTCAATCTCAGAATCGGCAAAGGGAAGTTCCTGGAAAGCTCTCCTTAGCTCTGACCTTAACCTGCAAGAGTGCGTTCAAGTTTGGGATCTAGATGCACAATATTTTGGTTAGTAGAACGGGAATCGACCATAAAAACAAACCAAGAAACTAGCAACTAAACCTAAAAATCTACACCAACAAGAATCCCAAAAATAATGCCTCTCCCTGGCAACGGTGCGAAAGTTTGACAAGGCTAAGTTGTATTGCCTAAATCAAATATAATGCCTATTAGTATACTCCAAATTAATGTAGTAAGGAAAGTAGGAATCGTACCCACAAGGAAAGGGAATTTCTCAATTCTTTTTAGTGTAAATGGAGAATAACAAACAGGGGTTTATCTTGTAAAATGGATTGTAATACCAAGAAACAAATATCTAACCAAATAATAAGTAGTAAATGATCAAATAGTAATGGGAATTCAATAAGAGACAAGTCTCGGCTTGATCAGTATCCACTACTGTTCTTTTGACTAATCACAGAAACACAAACACAAACTCTCCTCTTAAGTCTCGACTACCTATTGCAAAGGAATGACCTTCTGATTCTCCATAGTATAGTAAAGTAGCACGATCGACGTGACTACAAAACCTTAACTAAAGGATAACCTAATTCGATCCGCGTCTAGGTTCAAATCAAAAGGAGCATTAACAAATAGAGAACCAATAAGCAAGAAAATAATCTCACACCGGGATTATTTAATTAGATATTTCAAAACCTAGAACTAGCTGAGTTCAATCGGTCATACAAAACAAGTTCTAGTTGCTACTCATGAAAGAAGTATTGAGTTCTATGTAATACATGATCTAATCATATAAAAGCAGAACACGTAGAAACGGATCGTTACATGTACTTTAGTTCACATATGCTTTACCTCTCGATGTGTGCCTTCCCAAGTATGCTATCAACCAGATCATCTAGGCCACGTATCCCTCTTGATCTCCTCTTGAAGATAACCTCTAATGAGCCCCAAGTGTTGCTCCTCTGAATTCAAACATGTAGATCAATCCAAGGCGATAGCTAGATCAGAATCACGTAGGAGTTGTTCCTTCTGGTTCTTCCTTGGTTCAAATGAACTCACTTTGGGTTAGGGTTTGATGCACGTATATGCCTTCTCTCCTGATGTGTTAGGTCAGCTAAGAGGCATAGGTCTAACCTAATGTGAGAGGTATAAGTCCTTTATATAGGCACAAGGAATAAGACCCTAAAAGGGCCATGTGTTGTGCGCCTCTTTGGGCCTGGCCCAAAAGGCCTTAACACAATAGAGGGAACTGTGCGCTCTACCTTGTTCAATTACATCTTTGGTCCCAATGAACTGTTCCTTGGACCAACCCATTACACCACACTTGTAATGTTCATCAATCTACTTTTGTGCGATCAGGATCAATTGCACTTAGCATTTGAGCTCAATGACCATTGACCCAAAAGGTTGTGAGAGGCATCTAATTACACATCACAACGATCCTAAGTCAATTGAATCATTATCTCAATTAGTAATCCCAAGTCTCTTGCACCTTGACTGAAGGACATATTCATTCAATAATATTAATTCAGTGAATCTAATCCTAAATATAGCAGTAGATCAATACATGCATCAAACAAGTAGGCATCCAAGTCTAAAACATGAAAAGATCATGAAATAATAAGAAGTAATGAAATAATAGTCATGAGATGATAAGAGAATTGAGAATCTCACAGTCTTAGATCAGTAGTTTCAATCGATCAATCCAAGATAAGAAGTTTAAGCTACAATCTCCATTAGAATCGCCATAAACAAGGAAGAAGAAAAGGTTGATAAAAGTTGAAAGACAAATCCTAAACGACTTTTTAAAAACCTGTTTATCCCAATGATCAAAATAATCAAATAACAAAGACGGCGGATACCGCGCGCCTTGCAAAATGACCTAGTCCGCGAAGCGCCTTCAGGGTCACGCAGCGGGAAGCTTGATTTGGACAGTAGGTCTAATAGTTGAGGAAATTCAAATGCAGCGCCCTCTGGGTCACGCTGCGCGAATGACATTCTGGATGCCTGCACTTCACTTTCACATAGCACCCTCTAGGCCGCGTTGCGCGAAGGACATTCTAGACGCCTGGAACACTTTGCTCTTTCTCCAAGCTCTTGATCCCACGCTCACTCCGAAGGCTTCTCCTCCGCTCTAGAGATTGATGTTGACACTATCCATGTCCGAATTTGTCTCAAATGCACGGCTTAAAATGGCGAAGATATCCTTGGCCTCTTTAAACACACATAAGCTTCGATTCCTGCTGTTAAGCTCATAATCACAAGATAATGGAAAAATAATTTTTTTACTCATACCCATAGCATCGAAAGTCACCTTAAACCATGTTTCTTGCACCATACTAACCTATGCCTATCACTTTACATCTTTGTCATTGTCCTTAACTCAAGTATTTGCCAAACATTTAACCACCACCATCATCATCATCTAACAGAAAATGATCATCCTTACCTTCTATTCAGTCCCCTTTTATCAATACTTTAACATTAATCTTTAAGCATTCAGTTCACATGTGATCTCATCAATAACAGACTTATCCAACATAGATATTCTAACTTAATATTTTGATTAACATCAAGTAGTTTTGACCTAACTTTTTAGGCTGTAGGCTTAAATATTCTATTCTCCAAATTAAGATCCGTTTTCAAAAAAAATTTCCAAATCCTAAGTATATGTATGTTTTTCTTTCATTCCTTGTATCTTTAAGTTCAATGTGAATCCTCTAAGTAGTCAATGACTAACAGAGTTTCGGCATCCTCTCTAACATGTTTTCAACATTCCCATCCCAATTTTATAAGCCCTAATTCCATGATAGTGCCAATTTAATGTTCGGTCATCAACTCGACAATTTATCTCACCTTGACATGATGTGACAACCCCATATCTTCTAGATTCTTAATCAAATTTTTAATCAAATTGCTTAAGCTTCATTCTCCCCGTAACGCAAAATGTCGAGTCCCTATGATCACCATTAACCACTGTTATAAAACTTTGGTATCCTATCACTAATGTACTATTTCCCTAATGAACAACGTCACGCTTTGCTCTATAAAGTCTTAATCCTACTCATCGCCATGAAAGTGCATTTCACTAATTTGATCCCCAAAATAATCAAAACACGTTTTTAATACTATGACTATGTTGTCAATCTCATTGCTAACAACATCATGAGTCTACAATTTGTTAAATTCGTTAACATTCTGAAGTACCACAAGGCTACTCTTGGTCTCGAATGTATCTCAAATCTCATTTCCACCAACGCCATACATACATTGTTGGGTTCCTTTGGTTTTGCATGATGACAATCTTATTTTAAGTATCGTGGTGTTTGGTCTAATGCTTGGATGTAGC
>ONZA01011884.1:17471-32033 GCA_900322205.1 Kewa caespitosa | reverse complement strand
CAACTGTAACAGCCCAGCCCAACTACCGCCGCAACACAACCCAATAAGATGGGAAGTCCCCCCTTGGGCCCATAATCTAGCACTTAAGCCCAAAAGGGGAAGGCCTTGTTGTTTTTAGTAATTGAACTGAAACTATTATAAGCTAGTTCAACTCCCCACATTCTACCGATGTGGGAGAAACTCATCTTTTGGGTGTTACAGGACAGAGTTGATCAACGTCAATTTACCCGTCGGAGAAAGGAGAAGACCGTTCCATCCGTTGAGCTTAGAGTCTATTTTACTAACAATACTTTTGAATCTGTGTTCTTTTGAAGATCCGAAATCCGCCGGGAGTCCTAGATAGAACCCAAAACTTTTTCTCCAAGCAAAAATCAAGTCTACCTTTGAAAAGTTTGTAGAACTTGGAAGGGGTGTTAGGGCTAACAAGGAAAAGAGATTTACTATTGTTAACCAGTTGCCCCGAAGCCAAACACAAAAATGTTTATCATATGATTTTATTAGTCATATACGGACCTAAAATAACAAGAATTTCAGGTTGAATGGTTGATCATATTTACTGCTTATTAATAATTGTAGCGTATTAAGCATATTTTTCTTTCAATTGATGAACCAATTGAAACTATTTCTAAAAATGTAACATGTTCTCGTTAGTTACAACCAATATTGATCATTTATATAAGAATGGGATATGAATTGCAAGAATTGCGTTTGCTAGTCATCCATGATTTCACGAAAGTGGAAGCAAGAATCCAGATTTCCTTTAAAGAAAAAGGCTGCATCATCTGCGAAAAAAAGATGCGAGATCGATCCCCCACCCCCCAAATTTTGAGGCACCATTCGTTTGTCCGATTCGGCCTTGAGAAGTAAGTTACTGAGGGCTTCAACACATAAAATGAAAAGATATGGTGAAAGAGGATCTCTTTCTCGCAGTCTCATTTTGGGCTTAAAAGGTTGTCATGGTTTTCCATTAAAGAGGATAGAGAAGAAAATGAGGTGACACAAGCCATGATGAGTTTAACCCACTGAGGAAGGAATCGAAGTTTAATAAGGACTTTCTTCAAGAAATCCAACGAATACGGTCGTATGGTTTACTCATGTCAGTTTTAACAACAATGAGAATATTCTTTCCTTTCCTTTCCTTTCCTTTCCTTTCTTATATATGCTTACGAATTTTCTCTAATGATTTATGCGGTAGCAGAATTCCCTCCCTAGCAGATTTTCCTGGGACAAACGCATTTTGGTAATTCCCTATTAGGTTAGGGATAATATTTCTAAGTCTGTTTATAATACACCTTGCCACCACTTTGTATAGCGTAATACATAAGCTGATGGCCGAAATTGATCAACACACTCTGGATTGCCATTATTGGGGATCAAAGCAATGTAGGTAAAGTTAAGATCTTGAGGGATTTCACCCGAGTGAAGACATTGAATAACAACTTCGGTAACTTCCTGCCCAAGTAAGTGCCAATACTTTTGGAAAAATTTAGCATGTAGGTCATCCAGTCCTGGTGCTTCAAGGGCCCCCAATTGGAACATGGCTTTCCTGACTTCCTTGTTAGAGAAGAGGGTCATAAGACTGGCAATGTCCTCATCCGTGGGCGTGGTCGAAAATGCATTGACCACCTTATTACGAACATCTATTATGTGCCCTTCTTCTGCTTGATGATTATGATTAGAAGAGTAGGCATCCTTGAAGTAATCATAAAACAAGGGTTCAATTTCAGCAGGTTCAGAAGCACAATTGTCATTCTGTCTTTAGTACTTGAAATGGTTTTCCTAGACATCTTTGTTTTAGCATGATTGAAAAAGTATCTAGTTGGGGCATCACCTTTGACACACCATTTAACCTTAGCTCTTTGACTCCAATATGCATACCGGGCTTTAACAAATTTCTCGATTTATTTTTTGATTTTCAAAAAAAAAAGCTCTGCATCTTCTCCACGATCCAACGGTTTGGAGGCTGAAAGAAGGGGTTCCTTAAAATCCGACCATTCTATTTTCCATCCCGCTTTCTTGTCCAAAGACCAGATTTCAATTTTATTTTTGCAACAAGATTACTTTTTCATCACCGAAGATGTGGGTAAGCCAAAATTATCAATTTTCCATACCTCATTTACCAAACATTCTATCTCTTTAAAGTCCAAAGCCCAATCTTCAATTTTGTAAGGTCTTTTAAAGCAATGGTTGGTTAGGTTGAGATTTAAGGAGATAGAAGCATGATCAGAAAATTGGATGGGAAAAACGTTGTGGGTAGCAGTTTTGTAGTTGTTAATCCAAGAGATAGAAGCATAAGCTTTATCCAATCTCTCAAAGATCATCTTCTCGGTACTGTTTCTCTTATTGCACCACGTAAATTTAGGACCCACGTACGGCAAGTCCGCAAGCCCCAATTTAAGTTTACATTCATTAAAAAGCTTAATGCCTGTTATGATGTTTCAACCTCCTTATTTATCGTGTCTATTATCAACTTGGTTAAAGTTCCCTATCATAAGAAAAGGTTCATTAAGATTAATAGCACGCTTATAAAACAAGTCCCATACGTCACTTCTTCCATTAACATGAGGGCATCCATATACAAGGAACGAAACCCAATTACCACATAATTGATCAACAACTTCCAACATAAGCAAATTCTTAGAACTATCCAAAAGGGTAAAACCACTTGAGTCTTTGGTGCCAAACCAAAGACCCCATTGTGTCCAACCGCATCTATGCCATACCAATGAAAAAAACCCTTACCTCGGAAGTAAGTCGCTACTTTGTCTGCCCATGTGAGTGTCAAGAGGAAGATGAAATAAGCTTTGGTCTGATAGCATAGTTGGTGGATTCGAAGAATTGTAGGGGCATGGGGGTTGGAAATACCCCTACAATTCCAAAACAGGCCTATCATGGCGATGGCGGTGGCTGTTCCAGGCCAGCCACCTGAGCCTCAAGCACGTTTCCAACCTCCACATTAGGGAAGGTAAGAGTAACTTCGATCTCAAAGAAAAAGTTTCCTTCTGCACCTCTATCCATCTTAGGACTAGAAGGTCATGCTACGTCCGAGGAGTGTTCAACAAGTCCCTTGCCCTTTCTCCTCTTTTTAAGCCTAGAAGTTGCCTTGTCACCAATTTCAACATATGTTCCTGCCGAATCAAGGTTGTAATGGCCTTGCATTTGAGAGGACAGTACCAGGGGTTGTATTTTCCCTCAATTTGGGTCTTTTAAACCTATTCTTTTTCGGGACGAGGCCACTAGTCTTTCTCCAATTTTTTTTATAGAACATTGCAACACCATCAGACATGGTAGAAGTGGTGGGTTCCAAGTTTTCTTTTTCCAATTCTTTGATAATTTTCCCACCTAGCACTCTTGATTATCTCCTTTGGCGGTTCCCCTTCTTGCCATTGCAATGTTCTTTGCATTTGATCATGCTCAGCTGCCTTGTCTATGTCGTCTGCCCCTGGTGGTCCATGGCCTCCCCAGTTTGCGTTGGGTGGCACTTCAGGAATCTGGTCTGAGGTGAAGGCCTCATCATCTGACTCAATGTCCATTGGCTGAGATTCATCTTCATTCCCATTGTTGCCTAGGCTAATATGGAATACTTGGTCAGAGGGGAAAATTTGACTGATGCCACGATCTTCATCTTTTTCCACTGCTTCTGGCCTCGGTTCTTCAACTCTAGCTATTATTAGATTGTGGATGGCCCGGCCTAATCGTGTAATAGTAGGGGATCCCATAGACGACGCTGTATTATTGGGGGTAGGTTGCTTTCCGCTAAAGCTTGAGGCAGCGGGACATATGGGAGATGGAATGTGTGACAAAATCTTTAGAAGTAACATTTCTCTTTAGGCTCCTCTGACTGTTCTCATCAGGCAGGTGTTCCCCATTCCTAACACCCACATTATTATCCCTACCGCTGGGAAGTATCTCATTTCTTTCTCTTTCTTCTCCCAGGTTCTCACTTTCATGAAAAATCTCATTAATTTGGGCTTGTAAGGAGACCCCAGTGGTTTCATGTTGGTGCCCTTGGTCTTCTTTAGGAGAAGGAACATGGCTAACACTAGGGACCACATGATTCGATGGGTCATGCTCTGATATCTTGTGAAGAAAGCATGTCGCTGAAAACTTGAGTAGATCCCCCATTGTGCTGGTCTGTTACCTCCGAAGGTGGTTGCTCCGGATTATCATCATCATTTATTCCAAATCACTCAATTTTTGCTGATCATCTTGGCTTGGGGTATTCCTTCTTTGCATGTGAATATCTGCTTGTGGAGGCTCCCCAAAGCTTAAGACTGGCTGTCAGAGGTGGATTGCGAGGGTCAATGGGGTGCCCAGGTGGGACATGCATGTTGGTTCTTCCCCCGAGGGTGGTACCCAACTGGAAATCGTGAAAGGAATCCCGCTTGCTAAAGTGAGGAGGATAGTAGACAGCTGCATGAGGGTCGAATCGAACTCTAGTGTTGAGATAATGACTTGAGGAAGGAGTGGCCCTAAGATTGAGGCCGAACATGGTGTAGAGAGAAGGTGCATGCAGACATAAGAGTCCTTGTTCTAGAAGAGAGATGGTTCTCACATCCATCTCATTCTCGATATCCACAATCAGTTCTGCGCAGTTGATGGCCTTGTAGCCAATATGACCATATCGTACACAATACTTGAAGACTCCCTCATATTTAGATTGTATCCAAAGGTAGTCACCGGTATCAAGTTTAACAAAAAACCCCAGGGTCAAGAACGAGCCCGTTTTCGTCTAGATTTTAACTCTAAGAAAATCTTGATTCGTACAGATATTACCATCCAACTAAACATTCAAGATCTCACCTGTTAGAGCCCCGCCCACATTAGCAACATGCATGTTCAAATACTCGAAGGGTAAGCCATAAATATGCATCTAGATGGAAACGTGAGAGAATCGCAACCCTTTAGGCACAGTGTTTGGAAACCAATCACATAAATTGGTGAATGCCCCATCGAAGGCGATGTTACATTTCTCGAGAAGATCCAGCTTGTCCGCAAAGTTGGGACAATAGAACACAAAATAATCAGTAATTTTAGTGACCATAATCCATTCCCTAGTACGCCAAAAACGATCAACTTTTTCTTGAATAGTGACCCAACCAAAGGATCTATAGTCCTTGATGTACCCGAAGACGCAATGATGCTAGTATTCTCGACAATGGAGGATGGTTTCCCAAGATGGCCCGCTTCTAGTTGGGCGCCAGTTTTGTGAGCTTTCTTGCTGCATGGCTTATAAAGGAGGTGGACAATAATGGTCACTAGGAAAATTTCAGTAAAGAACTTACTATGGATGTATTTTATGGTGTCAAAATAGAGAGATCCTATAAGATAAAAGCACCAAAAGGGTTTGGAAAGAGACTAGAAGGTAGTAAGACAAAGTGGAGATATGGTAGGTAGAGATCTAAAAGGAAGTGAAAAGTTCTAAAAAAGGATCCTGCTACTGATGAGGGAGGAAGTATTGAATAAGAATAAAGAGGGATCCAGAAGAGTTATTGTAAAGGGAAAAGCACGCATGCAATAGGAAAAACGACTTGGGCATTCAATAAAAACAGGCAAACAATAAAACAAAGAAAACAATGATTTAAGTGGAGAAACGAGGAAACGTGAGGGAAATCTAAGAAAAGAAATGAAAAAGACCGACACTAGAAAGCTAATTGGATGAGATGGACGGTTTTTCAGAAGCTAGAATAACTAAGCAAGGAAACCGAGAAGCAAGACGCCTATCCCTTGGGTAGCGAGAAAGAGCTCTAAGAATTCTGGAGAGAGAATTCTAAGGAGAAAATATGGTAGGTAGATAATATCTCCTTAAACAAATAAATTTAATAAAGGTTGAAAAAAAAGAAATACTAAATATATCTCAAATCGCTCGTCATATGTACTACTTTACGTCGTGTCAAATTAGCCGTAACTTCTCTTAAATAATATATGAACGTTGTAAAATTTTTGTGTTCATCTCTTACATGTATATAAGTTGGACATGCTCAAATTCAAGTGCAAGAAGGGAGAGGGGGTACTTGGGTAACTTTGCATCATTTTTCTTAATTTTGAAAAGTCTACCTAATGTGACAATGATTTGGGACCGAGGGAGGAAAACCATGATAAATGATCTAGTTCATTTTGAAGGTATGTCAGGACTTAAAGTTTCACATTTAAAGGTTTTAGGACCTCAAATTTCTTTTTGAAGGTTTTAGGACCTCTGTGAAGATTTTCACCCATAGTTAATGCTCAACCCCTAACAGGGTTCACAAATGCATACATATAATAGCAAAATGACAAATAAAAAAGGTGTTTATTACAATTACCACTTTGTAATATGTCACCTATCCTCCCAAAAAAATTCAGTCACATTGTAAATTGAACCAATTCCATTTCAAAGACACACATTTAACTCGGCACACATATAGAATTATACACTACTCCAAAAAGAGATGTCTTAATAATGCCCTTTGAGAATTCAAAATACAACGTCAACATCGAGCGTAATTGTTCTATAGGCTAGAAACATAATATCCCAAATGGATGTAATAACCAACCATTTTCCAAAAAAAGAATCATAATATAAATCATATTTCAAACAAATCCATTCAGAAAGGAAAAACAAAAGATCAAAACATAGCTCCTGTAACTTACACCAGCTCATTAGTTTCACTTGTTGCCACTTGATTCTTGGACAACCTTATCGATCGCAATTGATTCTATAAAAGGTATTAATGTTGGAATTGAAAAGGACATATAATACAAATTGAGGAGGAAAAAAAGTAGCAAACATTATTACCTGAAGACCTGGACTTGTGGTAACATGCCTACCAACGAAGTCGATAAATGAAGATCTTAGTCCAGATTCTTTCGAGCGATATGCTTGGCGATGAGGCATACATATGGGGCATGAAATTTAAACAAATGCTAATGTTATGATATATTTTTTTAAATGACTAATAACTTCAAAAGACATAGTCATGATTACTTAAAAAGTTACTCACATTTGTGGTTTGAAAAACATCATGATCAGTAACATATGTTGCTCGTTTGGTCCTCCCCTTTGTAGCATTTGTGTTACTTTGTCCCATTTGCCGCCAAAAAGATCATGCATTAGAAAATGATGTGCAAATAACATAGATCTAGTGAAATCAAAATGATAGTTGCATGTGCAACTTGTTGGAAGCCATTTGGGTTTGTGAATATGCTTAAGTCTCTTTGGTGCAATGGAATATTGGACCGACTGAAATTTGTTACTGTCGGGCAAGTTCTTCTATTATGCCCTTCCTTGCGTACATACGGTGCACTTGCTTACAACCATCCCTGCCTTGCTAATTTTGATCTTATTCTTCTCTTTAGCTTCCTCTATATTTTTTCTTCTTTTGAGTTTAGGCCAATTTGCTTTAGCCCTTTGTATACATTGTGGTTTAATAGGAGAAAATGCAAAAGTAGGCCATTCTGAAGATCCATTAAGGGCCTCCAAATAATATTTATATGCCTTGAGATACTTGATTTTGTGTTCCACGTAGCGATATACTGCTCACATATTTCACCATTAGCCCATTTGACAGCTACAACATGGAAGACACGGTTTAAGGNNNAAAAATCATACATACATCCTTTTGAAAACATTATGATCTAAATGTAACCTTGGTTTTAAAAAGCGCGCCTAAGGCACACCTGAGGCGATGGCAATGCAATGGAAATATCACATCTATAAGCTGATTCAACGCAAAATCATGATGCACACCTGATGCATTGCGCATCTTGTCACATTAGATTGATTAGAGATGTGTGCACATTGGTCGTATCATGTACGCTTTTGACAATTGCTTTTCAAATTGTATTAAATTAAAAAAAAAATATGATCAGGTGAGTTATTAATATATCACGTGAGTCTATTTTTATTTAACGAAACATCACTTCTTTTTTCAAAAAAAAGAAGAAGAAAGAAACGTATTTGAGGGGGCTAGAACATCTCTCGTCAGTTCCCAAATTTTTTTCCCAAATTTAAATCTTTAGACTTGGGAGAATCTCAAATTCAAGCAACAAAGAGGAGGATTCTCACCTTCTAGTACGTTTCGATCCTCCCTCATATTCTTCTTTCAATTTCGGTCCTTCTCTATGTTTCTCCTCCTTTTTTCTTTTCTCTGGTTGAACATAACACTGTGTTTCAATCCTCCAACCCTTTATGACCAGAGGTAATGTTGGTTTTTTTCCCTGTCTCCTCGTAATAAATAGTGCTGAGTTTTTATTCTTCCTCTTCCACAGAGACATGCTGAATTTTATCTTTTTTTCCTTATGTTAACAACAACCAAAGAGCTTTCTTTCTTCTGTTAACAATAACTAGAGAGAGGGGTCTATATTTCTAGAGGTTTTAAATTATAAATGTTATACATGTCACTTAATTGAGTTAGTTTTATAATTAGATTACATGATGTTTGTGGTTTTCAGTGTTAAAAATGGAACCTAATGATGTTATTGTTTCGGTTCGAATTCGAATTCTACAACATAATTAGAGATGGACCCGATTAGGAAATATGGTAAAATGGACCCTAATATTGAGGAATAAATTCACTTGCACCTTTAGCCAAAGAGTAATTAATGGAGGAGCATGTCGCTTAAAGCAACACTTATATTGGAGGATTTAGGAATGTCAAATGATGCACCAATTCTCCCAAGTATGTTCGGGAAGATGTTGCGAACTATATGATAAAATTGGTGTTAGACAATGAATGTGAGGAAGTATGAGACGGTGATGTAGAAGGCGAGTCAACAGCTGAATATATTTGAGCGCTCCTAACATGATGAGTATCATTGTGAGAGTTGTTCTGAGGGAAAATATTCCTTCTTGAATGGGTAGGTGCAAATGGGTCATTAAGAGTTTAGGGGAGAAATTCTGAAATGGCCCAAAGATGATGAAATGTAGTCCCTTAACTCCTGTATGTTATTCCTACTATTTAATCCACTAAATATAGAACCAGAATTGGGTTGATGAGGTTGGCGGCTCAATACTACATTAGGACCAGCTGGAGACTTTGAAATAAAAGAGATGAATTGGGCGTGGCCCAATAGTCCTCTAGCATTGGAGCTATACAAAATCCACATCATGCCTTGATCACGTGCCACTGACTCCACCCCACCAATATATGCCAGTTGAGTTTTTTTTGCATTAAAAAACCCACCTACCCTTTGAGATATAACTCCATTTGCAACGCCAGGACAATGGATGTTGGTCTCACTTCTGCGCACAAAATAATTAGCATTAGTATTTCCCTCTCCCTCTAAACTACCCAAAGTAACTAAGACATATGTTCCCCTTCAGCCAAAATTACCGAAAGCCCTTGTTCACCTCTAGCATGCATACCCCTAGCTGAAGGTGCTGAAACCCTTGGGGGAGATCTCACACCTTGTCGACCTCTACAATGGAAATCAGTTGTTACTTGATACAAGAGGATATCCTCCTCCCAAATGTCCTCATTGTCCCATTCTCTAAAATGAATAACTTCTTCATCACTTTATGTTGATTCCGATGATCTCTGTCTAAAAAAACACCGTGTAGTGAGGTTTTTACGCGATGACTTAAGCGCTTTTATCATGTTGGTATACAGAGAAAGTTGATTATTTTAGTTAAAAACTCTGAACTCTCTACTCCCAGCTCACCAAATCTCACTTCAAGAAGCTCATTCTCTTGTGGACGTGATAAACGACACAGTTGAGTATTATGCCCAACCTTACAACACAACTTATACCTTCATACTTGAAGTAAACCCATATCAACATCCCTTGATCATATTCCAAATAAAAATCAGGGATAAGAGGTTTACTTAGGTACCATAACCTGCCCCCTTAAGAACGTATTGTCATGAACCTCCATGGACATCCACATCACCACCTGAACCTCACCCACTACAACTAGGACATGATCCAACACCTCAGCATTCATGAGGTCCTCGATGAACCCTCAAACCCAAACCCACAAAGAATGCAGTTTAAAATTGATACTAGAAAAAGAAGCACCGAAAACCCACTGTATAAGAACTAACAAAGCTCCGTCAACATTCACAGAACCCCGATAAATCAGGTCATCCCTATCTTCAATCTTACTACAAATAAAGTTGAAAAATAATTCACCACTTTGTTGAAACCGAATTTCTCCATGGGATGCCCAATTTGCATTAACATAGCCATGAGTATAATCTTTTCAGAAACTTCTGATGTCATTAAAAGAACCAAAAATAACTAACCTCCACCAAGAAGAATCTCTGTTGTTGAAAACTTCAAAAGGCCCTAGTACAAGGCCTTTTTTATGAAAAAGACAAATATTATTATTGAAAACAAGCATCTCCACCAATCAGAGAGAATATGGACCACTACAAGAATAACTCTTTAAAAGGACCAACAAGAAGAAAATGTGAGAAAGTGAAAAGGACCACTTTGATGAAAGAAGGGACCAAAAGAAAGTAAAAAAGACAAGGATAAAAATAGAGTATTAAAAAGGTAATTGATAGCAAAGAAGAAAACATGATGTCTAATTTTAGAGAGAGATACTCTAGATGTTTAAAGAGAGAATGTTTTTTTTTTAATACATTTTAGTGTAAAGGTAAAAAAGGTGGAAGACAACAAACCATAAATGAAGTATGTCACAAGAGCTAAGAGACAAAGCTTGTAGAGACCTAGCTAGGTGGATTTATGATGCGGGGATCCCTTTCAATACCGCTAGCCCGCTACTTATGATAAATTTCTCAATGGAAATGAGATCATTTGGACAATTTGGTATTGTATTTAAGCCACCTAGCATGCATGAGCTAAGAGTGTCATTTCTTAAGAAGGAAGTGGATGACATCGAAACGGGTTTTTCGGAGTACAAGAAAGAATGAGCTCAAAAAGGTTGTAGCATTATGTCGGATGGATGGTGTGATTCCACCGTTCAAAGGACATTGTGAACTTTCTTGTGTCTCCAACAGGAATTTGAGGATGTCTTGAAATTAAAAAGGATATCGATTTATTGTAACAAATGCAAAAATGGTGAAGAAAATTGGGGAGGCGAATGTATTACAAGTGATAACGGCTAATGCATCTAACTATGTTAAGGCGGGTAAGGATATTGATCTCGTTTGTCTTCCTTACCTAACTAACTATGTATTCTATTATTTCAATCTACTTTCTTTATTTTAAATTAATGCTTTTTTTTTGTTTGTATAAATTTCTCTGAGTTCATTGTTAGAAGCTAAGAGAAAGAATTTATAGTGGACTCCACGTGTGGCACATTTCATTGATCTTATGTTCGAGGACAAAGGAACAATATTCCAAGGGTTTAGCGAGCTTTGAAGTGGGCCATATTCTTGAATGGTTATGTATATAACTTTATAGGTCTTGTGAATATGATGAGAAGGTTAACAAATTAAATTAAAGAAATTTGCATAGGCCCGCGATCTCTAGGTTTGCAATATCCTTCATCACTCTTGTACATATACACAAGCAAAAGACCAACTTGAGAAGTCTTCTATCCCACCCCCCGGGCAAGCAAGATCAGTAGATGGTCACATTGGAAGAGTGGATGTCTAGTAAGTGATCAAAAAATTTAGCGGGGAAGAAAGTAGCATCCATTCTTATATAAGAAAGATTTTGGATAAATATTGAATATGGTCTTGAGTTGTCGGGACCTCTTTATAAGGTCCTTAGAATGATTGATGGAGATAGAAAGTCGTTCACATAAATTTTGAGGCCATGGATAGGGCTAAGGAGGCCATCATCTAGATTTCAACACAAAGAAGAAAATTTAAAAGAAAGCAGTTGAGTTTATTGATCATAGGTGGGATTGTCAACTCCATAGGCCTCTACATGTGGACGAATTTTTCTTAAATTCGGAAACATATTATGACGGTCCACAAAATGCAGGTTGTGAATATGTGATGGTGGACTTCTATGCTTGCCTTGGAAGGTTGGTTCCTAAATTGGATGTTCAAGACATGATTGATCAACACATAGATGCATATGAAAACTCCTAGGTCTCTTTGGTTTACCTATAGCCATAAGACAAAGGAATGTGAAATTGCCAGGTAAAAAAGCATTCAAAAACTATCACTAACTCTATCATGTAAGATTACATGTGTTATAAAATACTTATTTGGGTTCTACACTTTTGACTTGTTAATAGTGGATTGGTGGGCATCATATGGATCATGGACCCTCACATTGCAATAATTTACTATTTGAATTCTTAGCCTCACTTTTAGTGCTACGATTCCGAGAGAAATTGGAGTGTCTTATAACATGTAAATTGTGAAGTGAAACTACTCTAATAAATTATATTCTTACTATATCACTACTATGTCACTAAAGTTATATTTTCATTATTCTCAGCTTCATAGGAAGAAGAGGAACAGATTGGCACAAAGCCATTTGAATGACATGGAGTTTGTCAAATATAATCGCGCTTTGCAATGTCGATATCGGAGGGACACTACCAATCTAATCCTTTTGTAAGAAATTAATGAAAGCAATGAATGGTTTCTTAGATAGATGGATGATGAAGATGATGTTGAAGATGGCACAAATTTTGTGTTTGATGGCGATGACTTAACTTGGGGGACTGTAGGGGCATATGGGCCTAGTTATGCCACTAGAGCATCGAAATTGATGAAAAATTCACCACCTTCTACTCCATCAAGAAGAAAAATCGACAAAGGAAAGTGCGTTGCTATTGCCTCCATTCCTAGTCTAAGAGTACCATCTCGTAGAGTCGTGGTGATTGATGATGATAATGATGAAAATATGGGAGAGGAAATTATAGTTTTTGAAGATGGGGGAAGATGAGGTATTGGAGAAAATACAGAAATATGCCTTTTTTTTTTTTTTTTTTTTTTTTTCTATCATGCTTTAAATTTAAGACTTTTGATTGGATTTTGTTGAACTATCACTAGTATTGTGTGCTTTATTTTACTTTTGACCTTTAGCGATGTGAAATTGCAAACTATAAGAGAGTATGAGACTATATTCGTGTGATATAGTTTGTGTTTTTGGTATTTAAATATGTTACTAGTATATTTTGTAAAAGAAATATACTTTAAGAGCAATATAGAAGTGTTTTGCAAAAAAAGTGTGGCTCACATACGTGATGCGTGGCCCCTCGCATCTCGAATTGCATATCGATCTCGGGTACTCTCTTTGCATCGGTGTGCATCGCGCCTTTTAAAACATAGAATGTAGCTTTACATTATTCCTACGATTTCCCTTTAAAATCTCAATTTCGTTCCTATTGAACAACTTGTATTGCTCTTTTGTATTATCCAATAACTAGCTCTTGAGCCATCCTCCTTGCTTAACACATCCATAGTGTAACACCAATGCCCCACTCTATCCAATGTGTCCTTGATCTTGTTGACACCAAAATAGTGTTCCCCGTATGACCCTATGATGATAACTAGCTTACGGTATCTTTTCTGGACATTTTTAACACGCGAATTAATAAAAACCGAGGTCAAACGAAGTCTAGGGGCAAAATGGTCATTTCACCTCACCCTAAGGGTTTCTAGATCCTTCCATTAACCTTGCAGGCCAAGGAAAGCCAAAGCTTAAGGCGCGAGAAAGTTCAAATGCCAACGATTACGTATAAATTCGCGCTCACCCAGTGAATTTCACCAAAATCGCTTGGCACCCAGCGAATATCACCATATTGCTGTGCCTTGAAATAAATTTTCCTCATATTCGCTATTTGTTGAGCTTTCCTGACCGTTTCACCCAGGTGCATGGTTCAGTTTCCCGCGAATATACCCATATTCACTGGGCACTGATCGAATATAGGCATAATCGCCTTACAACTCAACGAATTTCCTCATAATCATTGGGCTTAGGTGCAATAAATTTTTTGATCCTATATAAACCCATGCATTAACCATACGACATATTATCTAATCATACCCTAAAAGTCTGAAAAAATCACCCAGCAACCAGAGATCTCTTCTTACAAAATTTCTAGCATTTTGTTCATCCATATTTATATTTTTCCAAATTAGAAAAACCACAAAAAAGCCATAAAAACCAAACAAAAAACCCAAAATACAAAATTTCGCGTATTAGGAATGCCGAAAAGAATCTCGACCTAAGGTAGGCTCCCGAGGGTCCTCCCCTCCTAAGGCATTCCTTAGGAGGGGAATTGTAATNTTTATTCATTTTGTTATTTTTTAATTTCATTTTATTTCTTTTTGTGTCACAAAATTGCAGAAGATAATAATCCAATATTATTTTCTTTAATTTTAGAAAGATACTTTCCTTTTATTTTATATTCACGCACAAGTATTTTTTTTTCATTTTCAAGTCATGAGTTTGGTGTAATAACAATTTAATGTTATTTTTCCCAAATAAAATGACTTTATTTTCCTTTATGTACATTTATATATATTTATTTATTTATTTTCTATTTCTATTTATTTTATTTTTTTTAGTTTTCACATTTTGTGCATTTTATACATTCTGCCTCATTTTTTTTATATTCTATACTTTCGACATTTGTATATTGTATATTGTTATTTTTATTTTAATATTTTTTTTTTATTATTTTTAGCATTTTTTATTTCTTTTTTA
>ONZA01011876.1:1913-16356 GCA_900322205.1 Kewa caespitosa | reverse complement strand
CATCCTCCATTACATCCTACCATATCTCTTCCTCTCCCTCCTCCATTTTTAGTTATATTTGATTACATTACATTCCTTGGTACCAAACGAGCCCTTAGAATATTCACTGCATGTAATACCCCTCAATTTTATAAAAGTTAAATATTTATCTTATGAGGATCTTTATATTATTTCATATCTTATTTAAAAGTCGGATAAAAGAAAAAGAAAAGAAAAAGAAAAGGAGAAGAAAAATTAAAAGAATTAATTAGTTAAATGCTTGGAGCCCAAGCATACTTGTGCCCAAGTATATGATGTATAAAAGCCTTATTTTCCTAAAGCCCTCATTTTCTCTTCAACTTTTCCATCACCTCCCTCTCTTCAATTCATATCCACAAAGAACTTCCGCCAAGAACCGCCACCAAAAATCGTCAAGCACCACCACCTCCCTCTTTGTCTCGAATTTTCTACCATCTCCTTCACTTCCTTTATACTTTTGAAAAATAGATTTTTATTTGAGAAATTTCAGATTACATAAGATTACTAATTTAGACTATCTTGATTATTTTCAAATATTGCTAGGGCAAGAAAATTGATTTGGATCAAAAGAGCTTGTGTAGACTAATTGGGATTAACTCTAGAAGAGGTAAATAGCATAACCCATGTCTCTTTGTGTGCTAGATTAACCCGTGTATGTTTGAGCTTGATTTATATGATGTTATTTAATGAGTTATAATGATGTTATGTTCATATGATTAAAATTGGATTGACTTGGGTTAATTTGATTAAGTTAAGATTCATGATTAGGACTTGGAATATGATGCCTATGGTCATTAATATTCTGGAAATACTTTATGTATTTCCTTATTTGATTTATATTGATGAGCATGACAATTAGAAATCAAGTTTAAGATTGCATGTTAATGGGTATGTTGTGTGTTGAGTTTTGAGTGTATTGATGCTTGCGTGCGTGATTTATGAAGTGCACATCGTTGAACATGACTTGTATTGATGTTAACCATATTTAATTTTGCGCTAAAGTATGCTTTAAGCATGAGATTATATGATAAAAAGATCAAACATTGTATGCTGATGTCGAGCATAATACTACCTGCCACTTATAGACCATTTCCTAGTGTCTCAACGAACTCAAAAATTGATGTTCTTTTGCTTAAAAACAACATCAGATGTTGCATCGCAAGGATATATTATTTGTTGAATTCGGAGTATGTTTGGTTAATCAAAATTGAGTGTACATTTTGACGTGAAGTTCTGCCCCGAAAGTAACGTGAACGAATTTGATTAAATTCTCAAGTTGCTCAACAATGGGAAATTAATGGGAGTAATCCCTTTGAATCACTAAATTTCTAGGAAGGGTCCCCCTAGATTCATCATCTGCCTATGACTATTGTGTCACCGGAATTGCCCGTCTATCGGGGGTGTCTGCGTATATTCCTTAATTAGAGTCTTGTTGGCCTTCACGTAGGAGAATAGTGTATGGGTAGACATAGTTGTGTGTGAATCCACCATTGCACTATAAAGAGAAGAGTGTATTGTAGCTACGTTTGAACCCACTTTTACACTAGTGATGATTGGTTATTTCTCATGGTGATGATTTGAGAAAAGTGTATGGGTGAACATAGTTGCGTGTGAATTTACCTTGCGCAATAATATGAATTTGATGATTTGAGCAGAGTTTATTGGTGAACATAGTCGCGTGTGAATTCAGCTTTGAACTTATGGTAAATTAATATCGTACCTTACTGATAAGTTCACAAGAAGATGAGATTAACTTTGTGTTCAGATTAAAGAGAGAGTAATCAATTTGACTATTTCCTATGTGTTTATGTCTTGTGTGATATGTCATTCTGATTTATAAAAACTTGAGATTTATGACTATTGTCCTATGAACATGTTAGTTGATTTCGATTGGCTACATGTATGGTACATATTCATGTTTATCTCGCATGCTTGTCTAGTGTCATGCTAGGTGTCTCTGCATGTGAGATTTGAACTTTGCTATTTACTCATGTGACTGACAATCACCCCTTCATATTACTAAAACTGTGATGATTCCTGGGCTCGATGGGTGAGCATACATTTGCTACTAATTTCAAGTTGTTTCCCTTGTGCAATGTGTTATATGGAGAAGTGAGATGGCGCGACGGATTAAAGATAGATCATTAGCTGGTCTAGACAACGTCACTTTACTTTGGGATTAATTATTTTGAGATTGTTGTTTCTAATTGATTTAAAGTCTTTGGCTGTTAAGTTAGTTATTTTGGTTTAAAGGCTAACGTCCATAATTTGTATTATTGGTGTGCATAACATTTCGTGATTCGGTATTGTGGGTGTGACTCTGATTTTATCGTATTTCAGTAAAGGATTTTATTTATAAAGTATCCTTTATTATTACTTAGCATTTTCTACTATATTTATTATTTGATTAAAAGGTGTTGAAATCCCGGGGTGTTACAGAGTGGCATTAGAGTGAGGTTGGGTGGAAATCTGTAATAAAATGAACTAAACCGTGAGAGTTGGTTGGTGAGAGTATAAATATTACTATTATGTATATATATTTATCTAAGCTATTTGATTTCATGCTTTACTTGATTGGATTTTTCACACGAGCGAAGTGTGTTGATGTGAAGCATGTTTTCATTTGATATTGCATTTGAGATGAGATTTTGATTGCATGTAGCCAAGATTACGAGACATATCATTGTTCTCATCTTTTATGCATAAGAGATGTGAATTGATCTCATATTGTTGCGATCATGATTGGTAGATCATAGCTCAATTATCGATGTCAGATGTTATCTATGATTGTGGATATCATGATAGATGATGTGATATTGTCTTACTTAGTTGTCTTGTTGATAGGATGATTAAGTAGGATAGGAATAATTTAATATGTAAAGCTATTGAAATTAGTCGTTGCAAGATTGAGTGACTAACTTAGCTAAACACGATGCATTCGATAGATGGGTCGCGTACCTCACAACTTGAACCGTGCAAACATGCAACGCATGCTTAGGCGTTTGGGGAAGATGAATGAAACTTTGGGTGCTACTGCACAAGTAAACGACGAGATGCTACAAACTTTGACTCAGCTCTTGTATCAGATTGAAGCTTCAATGACGACACAGGTTGTAGTGTTGCAGAACCAGCATACTTTGATGCAGCAACAGTTGACCTCTCAAAACCTAGTGAACACTTTATTTAGGCACTTTGGTGCTCATAGACCACCTATCTATGAAGTTGGTGATGATCCATCTGTTCTTGAGGCATGGATTAAAGACATGGATAAGCTGATTGAGACTAGTAACATTCCAGATGAGAATAAGGTTGGGATAGTAGCACTTTATCTGAAGAAAGCTGCAGATGATTGGTGGGATGGAATCAAAGAAACTTACCTTAAGGAAGAAGCATTTTCTTAGGACGTTTTAAGATGAGACTTTATCTTATAAGTCTGCAGAATGAGAAGTATACTGAGTTTGAGAAGCTGAGGTTCACTAAGGGATTGACAGTGCAAGAGTATGGAAGGAAATTCCAAGAGCTTTTGAGGTTTGGTAGGAGTCATGCGCGTACTGAGGATAAGGTAATGCATAGGTTTGTGAAGGGATTGCCTTTTTACTTATAGAAGATATATGGAAGAGCATTTCCCGCTACCTATCAGGAAGCCTATGATAAGGCTGTAGTTCGTTTGACGATCATGAAAGAGGAAGAGAGCTACCATAGTAAGAATAAGAGGAACGATTTTGATGGCAAGAATAACAATGGTTATGGAGGAAATGGGAGTAAGAAGCCTTATTACTAGAATAAGAATGGGGGAAACAAGAATCATGTGGGAAATGGTAATAATGGAGGAAATAGGAACTATAGAGGACATAATGACAAGCCTAGAATCTGCAAGAAGTGTGAGAAACCTGCTCATTATAGAAAGTATTATAAGGGAGATCCATTCAAGTGCTTCGACTGTGGTGAAGTTGGACATATATCTTTCGAGTGCCCAAAGAAAGATAAAGATGGTAAGGACAAGACAAGAGGCAACAACAGAAGCAACCAAGGCAACAACTGTAGTGGAAAGCTGGTCCTGATGAGTCGTGCAGAGGTAGAGCGCAACCCAGATGTGATAACTGGTACTTTCCTTGTGGGAGCTACTACCTTTTGTATTGTTTGATTCTGGTACTTCATTTTCTTTTTTGTCTACGGGTCGAAACCTTCACCAGTTACCCAGTTAACCTCTGTAAGTACCCTCTTAGGAGTTTTAGTAAGTTGTAGCAAGATCTTTCAAGATATACTCATTGAGATTGGTAATACTGAGTTTTCGAGTGATCTTTTAAAGTTTTTCGTTAACCCAATTTGATGTGATCGTAGGGATGAATTGGTTAAGGAAGTTTAAAGCCTGTATCCAATGTAATGAGCAGAAAATTTCGTTGAAAGGTCCGAAAGGGAATCATGTTTCTTATCGAGGGATAGTTGTTGAACCTAGCTAGTTTAAAGATAATTTCATCTATAAAAGCGATGAGTTATGTAAGGAATGGTTATCATGTATTCTTGTATGTTGTGAGAGATGTTTCTTTGTAGGAGTAGATTGATAAGGCTCCAGTTGTGAGAGAGTATCCTGATGTTTTTCCTGAGGAGATCCCTGGTATGCCACTAGTTAGAGAGATGGAGTTTAGTGTTGATTTGATGCCTGGAGTTGGTCCGATTTCAAAAGCGACGTATCGTATGGCACATGTAGAGATGAAGGAATTAAAGGAGCAACTTGAGGAGCTATTAAGGAAAAGTTACATTCGACCTAGTGAGTCTTCGTGGGGCGCACCAATGCTATTTGTGAAGAAAAAGAATGGCAATATGAGATTATGTACTGCTTATAGGGATTTGAACTGTGTGACTGTGAAGAATAAGTATCCTTTTCCAAGGATTGAGGTTTTTTCGATCAGTTGAAGGGAGCCAGTTGTTTCTCGAAGATTTATTTGAGGACTGGTTATCATCAAGTTACTATTAGAGAAGAAGATATCCCTAAGACTGCTTTCAGGACTCGGTATGGTCATTATGAGTTTACGGTGATGCCGTTTGGGTTGAAAAATGCCAGCATCGTTCATGGATTTGATGAACAGTACTTTTAAAAGTTACTTTGATAAGCTTTTTGTGGTTTTCATAGGCGATATCTTGGTATACTCTAGAAACCAAGAAGAGCACGAGGAGCATTTCAGGACCATTTTAGATAAATTGAGAAAGGAGAAATGGTTTGCAAAGTTGTTCAGATGTGAGTTTTGGCTAGAGAAAGTTGCATTTTTGGAGCACATTATATCAAGAGAGGGTGTATTAGTCGATCCTTCTAAATTTTAAACAGTCTTAGAGTGGGCAATACCTAAGAACATTACGGATGTTCGTAGTTTCTTGGGACTAGCCAGTTATTATCGGAGGTTTGTGAAAGATTTTGCAAAGATATCTCGTCCTATGACAAATTTGATGGGGAAAACAATTAAGTTTATTTGGGATGAGAAGTGTGAGAATGTTGTTCATGAGCTAATAGAAAGCTTGACTTCAGCGCATGTTTTAAACATGTGGAAGGATATGAAGGATTTGAGGTTTACATTGATGCTTCAAAGAATGAATTGGGATGTGTGTTGATGTAGAATGGGAAAGTTGTGGCTTATGCGTCGCGATAATTGAAAGTTTATGAGATGAACTACCTAACACATGATTTGGAGTTAGCAGCAATATTATTTTCTTTTGAAGATTTGGCGACATTATTTATATGGAGTTTCTTGTAAGATATATACGAATCATAAGAGCTTGAAATATATTTTCACTCAAAAAGAGTTGAATATGAGGCATAGACGATGGTTAGAGTTGATTAAGGATTATGATTTGCAAGTTCAATACCATTAGGGCAAAGGAAATGTTGTGGAAGATGCCTTGAGTAGAAAATCGTCTCATACGGTGAATTGTGCAATTTTTTTACCAGATGAGTTGTATAGAGATCTTCAGAAACTTGGGATTGAGTTGGTGATGCATGGTGGGTTTGTTCATACTTTGAATGCCTTGTCAGAATTTCCTACATTGTATGAAGAGATTAGAAATGCTCAAGTGAAAGATGCTAATTTGGAGGCTATTTGCCGAAAAGTATTGGAGGTAAGGCAACAGATTTTAATATTAAGGAAGATGGTATGTTAATTTGCTCAGGTAAAGTTTGCACTGAGGGTGATGAAGTTCTTAAGAGAAAGATTGATGAAGCACACATGGCAACATATTCAGTTCACCAGGGAGAGCTGAAGATGTACAAGGACTTGAAGAGAAACTTTTGGTGGAAGTTCATGAAGAAAGAAGTTACTTTATATGTGTCGAGATGTTTGGTTTGTTAGAAAGTGAATATTGAACATCATCATCTAGCGGGTAAAGTACAATCATTAGAGATTCCACCTCGGAAGTAGGATTCGATTTCGATGGACTTTGTGATTTGTTTACCGCTTACGAGAGTGGCAAGAATGCAATTTGGGTTGTTGTGGATAGATGGGCAACAACAGCTAGGTTCATTCCATATAACGATACTTGGATGGTTACAAAGTTGATAGAAAGCTATGTTCGAGATGTGGTAAGATTGCATGGGACACCGAAGGATATTGTTTCAGAAAAAGATTTAAGATTTCTGTCGAATCTTTGGAAATCAGTTCATGAGGCCATTGGTATGAAGTTGAAATTCAGTACTGCTTTTCGCCCATTAACTGATGGCCAGACGGAGAGGACTATTCAACCATTAGAGGGTTTATTAAGAGCTTGTGCTTTGTAATTTCAGAAGTCGTGGGATAAAAGTTTACCTTTGATTGAGTTCTTCTATAACAATAGCTACCACAGTACGATTGAAATGGCGCCTTCCGAGGCATTATATGAAAGAAAGTGTAGAACACCGTTGTGTTGGGATGATTTTGAAGATTCGGGTATTGGTCCAGATTTGATTCAATAGTCCATGGATTAAGTTGAAGTGATTAAAAACAACATGAAAGCTGCTCAAGATAGACAAAGAGAGTACGCTAAAGAAGACTTGAGGAGTTTGAAGTTGGTGAGAAAGTTTTATTGAAAGTATCACCAGTGAAGGGAATCATGAGGTTTGGACATAAAGAAAAGTTATATCCAAAGTGTATTGGTCCTTATGAGGTACTAGAGGATTAGAAAGCTTGCTTATCATTTGGCCTAACCAATGGAATTAGAGAAGATTCACAATGTATTTCACGTCTCCCAGTTAAGAATATATAAGCATGATCCCTCGCATGTGATAAGACCTGATAAAGTGGACTTGGATGAGAACTTGACGTAGATAGAGAACCCGTTGAAGATCTTGGAATGTCAAACCAAAGAGTTCTGTAGGAAAAAGATACCTATGATGAGAGTTTTGTGGACTAGAAATAATGTCCAAGAAGAGTCATGGTAACCCAAAGAGTTCATGATTACGAAACACCCCGAGTTGTTCAAAGGTATGTGAGTTCGATGGCGAATTTCCTTTTTAAGAGAGGGTGAGCCCACAAGACAATTAGAATGAGTCACCAAGACACTTGCCCTAAAACTACTTTCCAAAGAAATGATCTTGAAAAATTATTGTGTTGGTATTTCAAGAGAAATACTTGTGAGTTGAAAGTTAGATTTGATAATGAACGAGTTTTTGATGACAATATGGTCAATTGTGATTAAGTTTTTCAAAATACTTCATTTCTTGGAGGAAATATTTTGAACCGTTCTCAAGTTTTAAGGACAAAACTTTTTTAAAGGATGTTAGACTGTAATACCCCTCAATTTTACAAAAGTTAAATATTTATCTAATGAGCATTTTAATATAATTTCATATTTTTGATATTTTCGGACAAAAGAAAAAGAAAAAGAAAAATGAGAAGAATGATAAAAAGAATTAATTAGTCAAATCCTTGGAGCTCAAATATACTTGGTGCCCAAGTATATGATGTATATAAACCTTATTTTTCTAAAGCCCTCATTTTCTATTCAACTTTTTCATCACCTCCCTCTCTTTTCTCTCTTCACTTCATCCACAAGAGAACCTCCACCAAGAACCATCACCAAAAACCGTCAAGCAACACCATCTTCCTCTTCATCTCGGGTTTTGCACCATCTTCTTCACTTCCTTCATATTTTTGAAAATAGAATTTTATTTGAGAAATGTCATATTATATAAGATTACTAGTTTAGACTATTTTGATTATTTTTCAATGTTATTAGGGCAAGAAAATTGATTTGGATCGAAGGGCTTGTGTAGACTAATTTGGATTAACTCTAGAAGAGGTTTAGCATAACCCATGTTTCTTTGAGTGCTACATTAACACTTATATATTTGAAATTGATTTATATGATGTTAATTGATGAGTTATAATGATATTATGTTCATATGATTAAAGTAGATTGACTTGGGTTAATTTGATTGAGTTAGAATTCATGATTAGGACTTGAAATATGATGTTTATTGATCTCTAATATTCTTGAAATACTTCATATATGTCCTATATTAATTTATATCGATGAGCATGATGATTAGAAAGCAAGTTTAAGATCGCATGTTGATGAGTATGTTGTGTGTTGAGTTTTGAGTATTTTGATGCTTGCAAGCAAGATTTATGAAGTGCACATCATTGAACATGAATTGTATTGATGTTAAGCATGATGGAAATGATTTAATTTTGTACTTAAAAGTATGTTTAAGCATACATTATATGGTAAAAAGATCGAACGATGCATGCTGATTCTGGGCACAACACTACCTGCCACTTGTAGACCACTTTTATGTGCCTTAACGAACTCAAAAATTTATTTTCTTTAGCTTAAAATAAATACCAGGATGTTAGCTTCACAATGATATATTATTTGTTGAATTTGGAGTTCATTAGGTTGGTAAACTGAGTTTACATTTCGACGTGCACTTCTGCCGCGAAAGGATAATAAACGAATTAGATTAAATTATTAAGTTTCCCACCAGTGGGAAATTTCTGGGAGTGATCCCTTTAAAACACTAAGTGTCTAGAGAGGGTACCCCTTAGATTTATTATCTACACTCTGGCTATTATGTCACTGAAATTGCCCGTCTATCGGGGGTATCTACGCTTATTCTTTTAATTAGAGTCTTGTTAGCCTTCAAGGAGGTGAAAAGTGTATGGATGGATATAGCAGCGTGTGAATCCACCTTTTCACTGTAAATAGAAGAGTGTACGAGTGGACATATCTGCGTGTGAATCCACCTTTGCACTATAAAGAATAAAAGTGTACGGGTGGACATAGCTGCATATGAATCCACCTTTACACTAGTAATAATTGGTTATTTTTCATGGTGATAATTTGAGAGAAGCGTGTGGGTGAACATAACTACATTTGAATTCACCTTGCGCTATAATACAAATTTGGAAATGTGAGAAGAGTCTATTGGCGAACATAGTGGCGTGTGAATTCACGTTTTCACTTAAGGTAAATTGGTTATCGTACGTCACTAATAAGTTCATAAGAAGATAAGATTAACTTTTATTCAGATTAAAGAGAGAGTAATCAATTGGACTATTCTTATGAGCTTATGTCTTGTGTGATATGTCATTGCGATTTATGAAATCTTGAGATTTTATGACTATTGCTCTTTGAGCATGTTGGTAGATTTGGATTGGCTACATGTATGGTACATGTTCATATTTATCTCACATGCTTATCTAGTGTCATGCTAGGTGTGTGTGCATGTGAGATTTGGACTATACTCTTTACTCATGTGACTGACAGTCACCATTTCAGATTATCAAAACTGCAATGATCCCTAGGGTCAGATGGGTTAGCAGACATTTGCAGGTAATTTCAAGTTGTTTCACTTATGAAATGTGCTATATGGGGAAGTGAGATGGCACGACGGATTAAAGATCGATCATTAGCTTGTGTAGACAATGTCACTATATTTTGGGATTGATTATTTTGAGATTGTTGTTTCTAAATGATTTAAAGTCTTCCGCTGTTAAGTTAGTTCTCTTGGTTTAAAGGCTAACATCCATAATTTTTATTATGGGTGTATAATATTTCGAGATTCGATATTGTAGGTGTAACTCTTATTTTATCAAATTTCATTACAGGATTTTCTTTAAAAATTTATCCTTTATTATTACTTAGTATTTCCCTCTATATTTATTATTTGATAAAAAGGTGTTGAAATCCCGGGGTGTTGCACTGCATGAAGACGATACCCGAGGAGTGCATTCTGAAAAGGTGGACGAGGGACATGATAGTACATGACATTGTTCAGGAGAAGGAAACCTTTTCTAGCACTTCGAAATCAGAAGCGGTGTTGGTATGGAGAGCCCAAGTGATGATGAAGTTCATTGCTCTTGTTTCTGCATCAGAATCAGACGCTAAAGTGAGGGAAATATGTGAAAGTTACTTCAACAATAACAGGGAGGAGGTGGAAAAGAAGATTGGATCTATTTATCTCGATGGAAACGAAGACATTGATGAGGACTTGAGGAAAGTAGTGAAAAACCCAATTGGAAGAAGAGAAAAGGGGGAAAGAAACAAGAGGAAGATCATCACGATGGACAAAGAAGGCAACGCGACAAAGGGGAAGATAGGAAAAGCTAAAGTCGTTGCCGTTCAAACGAAAACTTCTATGGTTACATCATTCGAGGTAATGGTTTTACGTTATATACTACTAGTGAACCTAGATTTTATGTCTAATGAACCTAGATAAACAATTTAAATGATTTTATATATGTTTGACACACGACAAACACAACTTAAATTTCTAGGAAAATACAGCTCACCTGGTTGGAAATGGATTTTACATTCATCCAAAAGGGGGAACCCCTTGTTGGCTCCGATCATACCAAACAACAAAAACTCCCATTCATTTCCTTTGATGCAAGTTGGATCTATGCCATTCATTCTTGGTAATATTCAAAATCAGAATCTCGCGGATTCATCTCAAGCTGGATCTGTGCCACTTGATCCTGAAATTGTCTAAAATTAGAATTTGTCACTTCACCCCAAGTTCCATACGTCTGATACGCTACTACTGGACCTGTGCAGAATTAAAATATATTGCCTCTAATGCGATCGGGATAAATTCTGAGGAATATGCTACTTTGAAAACAAAATATGCATTTAGCGTGGCTATCATAGAAACAACTTATTGTAATTTAGATCATAGGTTTTCATGAATGATAATGGTATTGTAAGCAAGAAAGGATTTCTATGGTTATTAGCAAATTTCAGGCATAGTGAACGTGATGTAATGAACTCGGATATCATATGATAAATATAAATAGTTTCATCATTGTTTCATTGAAGACATAAATGATAATAACATGCATAGTGAACCTGATATTTGATGTAATGAACCTAATAGCAGGCACGAATAAAAATTGCAAGGGTAACTGACTGATGAAAAGCGTAATGAACCTCGAGCCAACTGTCATTCTTCTAAGTAGATGCAACAACAAAAAGGAATTAACAAGTGTTCTTCATACATATCAACCTGATGATCCTGGCCAACAAAGTAGTGAACCTAAAAATATAATCATTTTTGTTCAACTGTATAAGGCACATTGCATTGGAAAGCCAAAAAATCAAAGTTTTACTAGTGAACCTGTAATATTATAACAAAATTTCCAAGAAAAAAAAAATGCTTTGATTCTTCATTTAACACAAGTAATAACCTTAAAATCATCTGTCAACTAGAAATTAGCTCAATTTAACTAAACAAATCAGTTAGAAACTGTATGAAAACCCAAGTTCGTGATCACCCAAAGAAACTCGTGTCATGAAACCTAAGTACATCAGCGTCATATACTATATTTCCCCCATTTATACAACCAATTTACCATTCACATCATCCTAAAACAAAAAAGGACAAATGACCCTAAATTTTCACAATGCTTGACCCTCCCCATGAGCTTGCACGCGTCCCCTGATATGTTGTATGAGATGCATCTCTCCGACTTCAATGACCATTTCCTTGATTGAATTCAGCTCAAATACCACAGGCCTTGATGCATACGGAGCTCTTAAGATCACCATTTGAAGATCCTGCACAAAACCAACAAAAACCCAATATAGGTCAGAAAAGCAGCATTTTCATGCAATGATCATGACAAGAAAAGTAATCTAATGAACCTGCAAAATTTATGCAAAATAAATCTCTCAAACATCACCAAAAAGAAAAAGAAAATCGAAGATTGAACGAGACACATATTATCATTCATTCGCTTCGCATCAAATTCCTTGCTACCAATATAATGCCCCACAATGGAGTGTGTTAGTCTGGAACCTTCAAGGAGCTTTCATCATTCTGTAACTGAATGGGAGGAGTCATTCGTGTCCTGGAGTTCCGCGAAAAAAAAAAAAAAAAAAAAACAGGGGATCATGTTATAAAAAAACTACCCAGAAAACGTGAATCAGAACGGTTAATAAGATGACTCACAAGAGAACTCAATGTCTGCACATACTTTCTTCCATGATGAAACCTTTTAGAAGAGTCTTGTTATAAACGCATTCAACCCACCTGTCCATGAAGCTAATGCAGACAACATAAAAGCGACCATGTCTATAGCAAGGGAAAAATACATGCATAGCAACAAACTCATGGGTTATAAGGTTAGTGAACCTGGACTCTATTTGTCTTCTGAATAAGGTTAGTGAACTTGGACTGCCATTGAACCTGACTAGTAACTTACAAGGTCAACTCCTTCCAAAGTAGCTCCAGAATTCGCAAGCTCCTCGTCCATGATCATGTTGAAGTTCAAAACTACGATCTTGTGATGGAATCTCCCTCATATAAGAAAATTCCGCGGGAGGTTTGGCTTGAAGTTGAATTGAAAGTTAATTAAGACAAAAACATAAAATGAAAAAGAGTGTACAAGATCATAATATGCCTGACATTACAAATTCAAAAACGAGACTTACAGACAATTTAACATAAAGAAACACTCTTTTTGGTGAACTACTTGCAAAGTTGTGGTGCAGACAAAACAGTAAAAAAGCCCACAGATCCAACAGATTTTGCTCAACAAGGTTGGAACCAGATAGACATTGTATCGATTCTTGCATGAGCATAATCGTATCAGGATCCTTTAAGCATATTAAAAGAATTTGGATGAATCCATGAATACGCTTATATTCGCTATCCTACCTAGTGAAGTTGACCATATTCGCTTGCCCTTGGTGCATTAAATTTGAGCACCGTCAAATGGAAAAGCTTTACCTACATAAAGACTTCCCCATGACAAAAACAGAATATCCAATTGTTTCGGGTGTTTTCGGGTAATGAAGTGGACCCTAGAAGACTCAAAGGGTAGAAGTGCTTTGGTTTTATGAGAAGAGAGTGGTGCTAATGTGGCTCGTCGGATCAAAGGTACTTGCACGGTAAACACACATGAACTGCCCAGACCGTGATCTGGGGAACGGTCCTTCGATGATCAAGTAAGTCAGAATGTTCTAAATGGGCTTGCCACTATTGTAATGTGGGTCCTAGGGGAAAATAGAATGTTCTTTAGGGCAATCAAATCTTTCTAAGAAAAGAGGGAAGACTTGACAGCTCTAGAGAGAGAAATAAATGAGTTATTAATCAATTATCAATCAATCACCTCTTGAAGTGTGTGCATGCCTTTATAGTGATGCTAGGGTTGCGGCTCGTCCATTAGGAAGACCCCACATGGACATTATCTTCTTGGGCCTGGAGAAGATACGGGCTTGAAGGCCGCCAATTGACCATGGCCACGTGTCCGATAGACGTGGCACTTGTAAAATCTTCTGGAATCTTACAAATATGCTCTCTTCCACATCTTGGGAGACCCCTCGTCCGACTGTGCTGAGGTTGTGGGTCCTTGCCGACTACTCTTTCTCCTTCCCCCCTCTTGTCGACCGCTCAGGCCCCTTTGGGCCTTCTCGTTGAGACCCTTCATCATCCGCGGCTTCAACAATAGAGGAAGAAGGTGTTCCGTGGCTCTCTTCCAACTAGTGGCCCCGTCTCATCCTGGTCCATGATGAAGGCAGGGGGCCCGAAGCGATCCTAACGAGAGGAAAGGGCCAAGGAAGCTTGGGCTGTAATGAGGCCCAGGATGAAACGAACCAAACATTTACCCCTCGAATTGGATACATGCCCAGGGTTTGACGAGGGCGCTTGTTCGATCCGAAAAGTAATCACCTAAATGATAAAAATGTAAATAACTTAGACCAACATTTGGGGTAACAATGAACTTGTATGGGAACAAATAACTTCACGCAAATTTCCTAAATAATGAGTAGTGGCCGTTGTAAAATGAGCGATTTGGAAGTATTTCACATCCAATTTGTACATTCACCCCCAAACATAGACTTTGGTAGCAAAATCCAGGAGTCGAAGTACTTACCATTAGGAAAATATGGGAAGTATAAATAGAACGATTTCTTTGTTTTTCTAAAATTAAGTAGCGACTCTAAAACACCCCATTTG
>ONZA01011865.1:6125-16208 GCA_900322205.1 Kewa caespitosa | reverse complement strand
TATATATATATATATATGCATTGTTGTGGATAGTTTAAACTTTCTTTCTTTTTTTTTGTAGAAGATGGTTTTAAACTTTTAATACCCAAGTCCTTGACAAGTTTTCTCACAGAGGAGTAACCATGAGAGGAGGGATTTGTCAAGGAACATGCAATATAGTGCAGTTTCTAACGGGCGAAGTTCATGAAGTATCAAGTATGTTATATGTAAATCCTCAAAATCATCCAGTCAAATGAGTGCATACGACTGACATATACGTACACTACAATTTGCACTTGCAAAATATGTCATATTGTTCCCTTTGAGTAATAATTAGTGTTGATAATCATTTCTAAGACTAATGTGCTTATATTTTATCTACATCGGTGTATATATATATATGCTCACTTCGTACAATAACAAAAAGGAAAAAAGTTCCTACTTCAAGCTAGTACAACCAATGAGATCTTGACCTAGTGGTTGAGATTGAGGTCCTGTGTACATTAGGTCACAGGTTCGATTCCCCCCTTTCCATATAATTTATTGTACTGCCCCAATTCTTCACTATATCTTTTTTTTTTTTTTTTTTTTGGTAAGGGAGGCACGAAGGCTTTGATGAGAATCGAGTCCCCGACCTCTAAGTCAGCAGGTGTGCTCTCTACCACTTGAGCATCACTCTTTTCTCTGCACTTCACCATATCTTAACAATAGCTAATCCTAAAATGTTATTACGATGTGACAATTAATTTGAAACCAACCAGACTCACGATAGTTAGTTTGTAACGAAGGAGCAACGGGTTTTTGGTATAGTGCAGCGAGTGGGGTATATTATATAAAGTTGCCTCCCCAAAATGTAGTTGCCTAATTGCCACTAGTGGAAAGGCTCATGCACTTGGTCAAAAAGAAACAGACCCTTTTACTCGACCACAAAGACTGACCTGTGTGACCACAGCTGTCTCGTACTTGAGTAAACGTAGCACAGGAAAAATAAAAACTACAGAGAAAAGTAGTTAAACAGTAGAGAACTAGAGATAGAGATGGGCATAAATGTGGACCATAAAAAAAACACATAGAAGAGACGAACGACCAACATCTTCCCTGTTGCATGCTACAGTAACCAAGCAATACAGTAGTTCATTTACAAGTTACCTGTTTAGGATTGTTACCAGTTTTCAATTTTTGATTTTTTGTTTAGTCAAAACTTTTTAAATTTAATTCAAAAATCAAATTAAATCATCATTTATAGTTGGCCAACTTGATTTTCAAAACTGACATTCAAAATATAGAAATTACTTTTAGAGATTTCTTGGAAATGGTTGCAAGTTTTTAAAAAAACTAAACTCATCACTGGCAACGACACCGTGCACGGCCGTAAATGATGCTGAATTGTCTTACCAATTTGCACTTGCAAGAAGCAAAGTGGCTACAAGCCAAAGTACTAAATGCCAACAGCCAAGAATTCAATTTCAAAGACACAACTTTAAATGGTGTCATCAGAGGAAATCAAATTCCAAGGACAAGATATAGTTTCAGCAGTTTTAAGGGCAGGTTTTGGTACTTTCGTATCACAATATTTACTACCCCCCATTAATGATATCATCTGGGCATAAATAACCAACTCTCTGTTTCACAATCAATATCAGAAAAGAAAGAACATGGGCAAAATCTGGATTTGGGAAGAAAAGACCCGAAAAGAATTCAGAATTAAATTAGGAAAAAGCAAAAGCTGGCGTGTTAAATATTACAAAAAATTTCTTTTCTAGGACTTGCTAATTCACATATCAACCATCCAGCTCTACAGATGGAAATGGCTAGTTACTTTACCAAAAAGATGTTTAGCTAAATAACCATTCACACGAAAGACCAGTTGACAAAAGTGAAGGCCAGACAGTGGACCGTGGTCTCGTCTGCGGCAAAGACTTTCCATGCGATTGCTTGCTCGAATGAAACATGGCGGCCCATGGTCGACATGCAAATTCCAGCGGGTAAGCAAGCGAATCCCTGAAAACAAATGAGCAAATGTGAGTGTCAGATTTCCATACACCGCAGTACTCACTTTTTCATACTAAAGGGGAAACTGAGGGGATTTGTGACATAATAGCGTAAACAAAAATCAGCATTACCTGCTGCATTATCTTGGGAAAATCAGCACATAATGCTTTTCGTCCTGAGTCATCAAATATCTTATCCAAGGTCACATCTTGTAATGCCACCAGAGTTGTCTCCAACATATCAAGCCCTGCTTGGTTTGCAAAGATGAGAACTGGAAGAGACTGCAAAGCAAAGAAACAATGGAATCAGTTGCGCTACAATTTGCCGAGCACAAGCTTTTAATTACATACATTGCGCCTCAGTCACAAGGTTCCAAGCCAAAACACAACTTGAGGCTTCACGGAGAAAGCACACTAACAATTCCTAGGTGTAAATAAAAATAAAAATATCCAGACCCAATAATGATTTTCATCGAATGGTTCAGGAGGAAACATCTTTTATTGTCATCATACCTTCAACGAGCAGCACAAAATGGCATCCTGGTGATGCCAGAGATGCTTCAACACTGTATCATCTCCAGCAGAAGTAGTTCTAAGCAGCTCTGTCCCCATATGATAACTACACAAACATAATAACGATTACAAGGAAGTTAGTAAAGAATGTTTCAGTTCTACACATACTTCTGCTTTGTTATTCATGTCAAAACCTTTACCATTGATTATAGACAAGAACCTTGATGCAGGACAATAAAAAGTACACTTTATATCTAGAGATAATTCATGACCTTTTTGTATATAATATTTAAGAATATATTTTGAGAAAAACTGGTGGTCATAGTTCAAACTTGAAAAAAGAAAGCGAAAGTCATTTTGGACGAAGGGAGTTGTCATCACCGGCCTTTCATTTTTTTGCATATTATGTTGAATGGACATTCACATACCTATAGCTTTGACAGATCCAATGAGCCAATGTCAGTGCTTCAGGAGAACCTGGAGAAAGTTTAGGTCCCACTGTGGGACTTGACCCTGTAGGAGATATCGCCATAGCAACCCTTTGCACAGATGATATCACACTACGAACATACTGACGAGCCATAGACGCAACATTTTCTTGTAGGCTATTCTCAAATGGGAACTGGAAGGCGATCGTCAACACTGACCGTGAGCTACCAGAGGATGTGGCATCACCAGCTCCGTGGGTTGTGGAAGGACCCACTTCAAGGCTTGAAGTGAGATCAAGTGTCCTATTAGATGCAGTTTCCTGTATATTGATATAATCTTTAGTTTCAACCTATAATTTACTGGAAAGGATAACTGCGCACAGCAGCAAAGGATGTGAAAAACTGAGGCGTGCGCGTGGGGGTGGGAAGAAATACTCAGAATTGGTCCAACCGGACAAAATTCAATAAGATGATGCAACATTTAGCCTGTAATTTATTCTGTTTTGTGCTCCCTCCATCCCAAATAGTTTCATGTCGGCAGTTGAGATTACACAAGCAACTTGAAGAAATTTCGAACGAGGGTTCTAGATAAAGGATGATCAGTTCTCAAGTAGATGATGTTCTAAATATGAAGCTACTACTATGGTGGGGAGATGTAGTATCCTTAAGTACCATGTTCAAAATCACCTAGAGTAGGTAGCCATGGCTGCATAAGCTTTTAGAACAGAGTAAATATGGTTTCATAAAATGGGGATCAGAAAGGACTGAAATAAGAATGCATGTAGGTGAGTAGAATTCTGTGAGAAAAGAAAAAGAAAATGAAAAAGTGAAAGTGAATAGATATCCACTGGCTAAGATAAACATTGCAAAATTTGGAATATACGAGCACCAAAAATTACAAAACCCATAAGCAGATAAAGAGTTGATACATTTTATTTTAGCAAGTATCACGAAGCCAAGTGTTATCAATCACAGCAGGACCAGTCAAACTTACAGGTTTCGAATCCAAAGGAATAATACGGAACCCAGAAGGGAGCAAGGGAGCATCATCAGGGAACATTTCATCTATTGGAGCAAAAACTAGCTCAGAGCAGGCTCCAACTGCATTCTCGTCAATTCCACTGCATATCTGCACCAAAGCAAACAATTAGTTCAAGCATACATGGACAATAGAAAAGCAGTAGAAGAAGAGACTTGTGATAAGATGACATCTGTGAGCTGATAAAACATCAAAGAAAAAGAAACAATCTGATTTTAGTTTTGATCCTTTTATTACAAGCCTGAAATCTACTGCAATCAGAAGTCTGAAAACAGATAAACCTTTCGTTTGCAATTAGTTGTTAAATTACTATGTTAAAATGTCCTGCAAATTTGTTATGTTTTGTGTATTATAAACATTTCTAAGATAGTTGTGAGCTATATGCTCAGATACCTAGTATTACACTGTAGTGTTCATCATCCTGGAAGAATCATAACACAGAGAACAGCTATTTCTCAAAGCATACTTGCCCCTGTATTGGAAAATTACCTGTAAAAGATGAATATCTCTTGATATATAAGCATCTTCGGGTGTAAGAGAATGGCCCTCCAGCCGTATCACCTCCAGCATCTAGAATGTATACAAAAAAGTCATTGACAAATATAATGTGAATAAAGGCTCATAACTCAATATGGCGGTAAAACAAAGAATCAGTATATTTGTACGAAACACGGACATAACGAGACCATTCCCAGATGTATCCGTGTGTATGAGTGATGGATGATGAGGTCATTCAATCAATTCTCTAAATACGCAATCATGCCTTTTGATAATCCAAATTTCTAATTGGCCAACTCTCACTAGATAACAAATCAACACTGAAGCAAATTCTGTGGGAAGGAAGAGGAGCAGAAAGCCAAATGTTTGACAAAAGTATAAATGAATAAAACATACTTCTTCATTCTCAATCGTATGACCAAGAGGCATGATAATCTGACTTCCGGTAAACCTTGTGGCTCTCATCCCTGGGAACGCATATGAGCTAGCCTTTAAAGCCGCCGCTAAATAGGCATCGACGCTAAAATCAGCCCACTCTGAGCGATGCTCTCTTAAAAATCGAACCAGCACAGCTGGAGGTACATTCTGCAGCGATGAAATAAAAGTTAATTAGTTGCTGCGGAGTGTTGAAATATATTGGCATGAAACAAGCATGCGCAAGATCAACTGCAAGAATCAGATGACTTTAGTGCCATTGAAAACTTGCAGATACAGGTATTGTTGGATGATGATGTTACGCATAACTATAGCAAGTACATCAATTGCAAGTGTAACAAAACCCTAGGAATCAAGAACTGAGTTGGTAAAGTTGTTTCTTGCAACACTTGCCTGGAGGAGCATAGATGCCTTCGCACACAGAACTCCACCAACCATTGGAAGGGAATTAGCAGTATGCAAAGTGGCCATAAATGTTTTAGCTGAGTTGCAGGCAATTATAACATCTTCGGCACCGTCACAGTTCAGCAATGTCCAGCCATCATCACTGAATCCATTAATAGCATCATTGAAACCTCTACAGAGAAGCAAACACAGAGGTGTCAGGAAACAGAAAAAGGAAATAAAACAAGCGGGAGCAAAAAGGCTGTAACTCTTTTCTTTCCTCTTCTTTTTTTTCTAAAATTACCCATTGTCAATATTGCAATGATCAGGAAAATCTATGCAAATTCACCAACAAGAAATTCATATAACAACACAATAAAATGCTCCGCAAGTGAAAGATACCTGCTCAATCTCTGACTAAAAGTTCGGAGAACAGCTGGCTGCCTACCCAAGCCATACACTACTTCCCCACTAGTCTCCTGTGCGATTTGTCGGATGAAGCGCAGTGCCTTCATGGGAAAATAATCAGTTAATTCAGTTTTATCAGAGAAACTTGAACCACAGATTATGAACCTCCGTTGAGACAACCCGCAACATGTCACTGGTAGCTATCTCAGGTTAAGGTGAAAAATCAACTGAGGAATCCCCCACCCCCACCCTCCAAATTGTGTTCCATCACTCCTAAACGATACAATGATAATGGCATGGTCATACTCAAAAGTGCGTTTCTTCTACCACACAAAAGTATTAAATATATCAATTACAAGGGGAATAGAAGGTATGCACTTACTGCTATTGTCATTTTCTGAGCCACTACTTTTGATGATTGATATAATGGCCTCAGCACCTCTGGCACACTCCAAGCCTGAAACATTCTACAGGGTATAAGCGCTCCAGAAGCAGTAGAAAGAACTTTTGAAAACAAATGAAAGAAATACGACAAACCTCAAGGTTGAGGTGGTCTACTATATGAATAATTGAACCTCCTCCATCACATGGCCTAATAAGATAGCCACTGGGAAGCATTTCAGCTCTTATAAACTGGGGAGTGATGGTGTTAGGTGGTCCGGACCCAGACAGAGATCTCTCACAAACCTGAATGCGCCAATAAGAAGGCATCAGACCTTATTGAAGATAGGCTAAAATGCACACAATTGGAGATACTGTCCAAATTATATGCATACAATTTTCTTATCATAAAGCGCAGACATAAAAGTAATACCAATGTCACTGAAATAAGACAGTAATGACGCCTATGTACATACCACAAAACTGCCATTGTCTAAAGTTGTAGAATATCGCAATGTCCAAAAATCTCGTGCAGGAGCCAAAGTAGTTGGAGCATATATCTGCAGACAACTTCTTCAGTACAGATGAGAAAGGAAGCACATTAAAGAAGACATCTGAAAGAGAGAATTATGCATCTTACCTGAGTATAAACAAGTTCAATTGTTCCTCCATTTCCAGCAGGAAACACAGTAAATACTTCAAGGCTCCGGCAGTCCCGGAACCAAGATGGACGATCTTTAAGAATCTCTGCAATCTGGCAAAGTAGAAATTCTTTTCTCACTGTCCGGACATGCTTCAATGCTTACACAATCAGCAATAGAATACCCAAACTCACTAACGTACCTTTGGAGGCTCTAGACTCACTAGACCACAGGCACGGGCTGCCACTCCATTGCATCTATGTGATATGGCAAAGATCCCAACCGAATCCGGACCAGGCTGCGAAATTCAGCAAGCAAACAGCTTAGACTGTTAAATCTTAGTAGTGCAAGAGTGGGGACTTTTTGCACCAAGTCACAATAAAACAACACAACCCAACAAGAACACAGTAAAGAATCTAGGACCTTCATCCCAGGCATCTGGACCCAATCAACTGCAGTTCCTGTCGCCTTTGAGAGGAACTCTGCCAAGGTCTCCTCCGCAACAGATAGGAGTCTGTCATGAAAGCACAAGAAACAAACATGTATCAAGCACAATGAATGGACAAGTCATTGGGGGGAAAAATTGCAAAATTGGAGCGTCAGTGAATGTTACCCAGCAGGGTTGTTGGTGTCTCTAAGAGTATGCTGAGAAGTGGTGACCACAGACTCACAGCTTCCATCCGTGGTCGGAACAGGTGCCTGAAGACATATTCCATAGAAAGCCTTTATTTAGAAGAGCATAACAAATCTCAATTGCATAATCGCACTGGCTTGCAGAGTTTATCTCCAGCACACAAAAAACAAGAAGGCATCCAACACATTACACACATAATAAATACATTGCATTTATTGGAAGCAGGGTTGAAGTAATGAGTTAGAGAGAAACATAAAAGGAAAATGCCACATCCACAGAAGACCTCAGAACTCCTTGACAAATTAAGCAAATAAATTACTAACAGAAAAACAAAAGAAAACACCGCAACAACCAGAAAACCAGAGAAACCAAAGAACGAAAATGGCAAAGGAGGTTAACATCAAACGGCCAAATTAGTAAATGTAAACAGAATTCAGCAGAAAAATTTGCCAGACCACAAAATTTATGAATTTTCCACTTACCGACCGGTACAATTAAGGAAAGAAGATCGCAGCAGTTGGATTACCAGAAGCAATAAAATACACCAATGGGAACAAGGCATACATACAGTTTGTGAAGTACAGCTTCAAAACGATCAAAAGTACAATTTTGGCCTAACAGTTCAGCTTCAAACATCCTAATTTTTGCCTAATTCTATTCCAGCTTCAACTAGCCTAGTTAAGCAGATAATACTGACAAATCCCAAAACTTTAAAGTATCCTAATTTCTAATTAAGCAGATCACAGCAGTTCCATTGCCGCAAGCAAATAATATACACCAAACCAAAGATTGAAAAGAAAAAGGACATACAGTATGAAGTTGCTGTCGCATAAACCCGTTCTCATTAACGAGCTGCGAGACCTGCTTCTGCAACCGATCATTCTCTTCCATCAACAGCTTGTTCATCGCCGACAACTTCCTATTCACCGTCTGCAGCCTCGACGACTCCTTCCTCTGCTTCTCCCTACACCTGCCAACCATTCAAAAATACAATACATTCAAAATAACGAAAACCACCTCAATTTACACTTTCTCCATCAACAACCAAGGTCTTGTTTGGCCAATTTTCAATGAGTTCTACATTTCAATTAAACTATAACATCCACCAACTAGAGCTAGAAATCCGAATTTCGAGCCCTAAAATCCGTCCACATCAGCCTTTGTCGTACCTACGGTTTTGGAACCAGACTTTGATCTGCTTAGGCTCAATGTTCGACAGGATAGGGCACTCGCGGATCAATTGCTGGCGGCGAAGCGAGCTCGGCTTAGGGCACTCGGCGTAGACTCTCTCCAGCGCCTCCACTTGCTCCGCCGTGTACCGGACGTACTTTCCGGCATCCGCCGCCGCTGACGCCGACATGTGCTTGCTCATTCCGCCGCCTCCGCCTCCGCCGCTGCTCCCGCTGCTGCTCTCTCTGTACTGCTGCTGCGCCATCACCATCGCCATTTTCGCCTCTCTTTCTCTCCCTAGAAGACGGTTTTCTGAGAGAGGAGAGGAAATCAAAGGTTTCTCACAGCTCGATTGCGTGAAAATCTTGAAACTAACACAGGATTTGCTCAAATTTGCAGTAGAAATTGGCGGAAATTCGAAATTAGTACAGAATTTGCTGTAATTTCAGCAGAAAGAGCTGAAAATTCGAAGGAAACTCAGAATCGATTCAAATTTACAGCAGAAAATGGCGGAAATTCGAAATTAACACAGAATTTGTTATACTTTGCAAAATAACTCAGAATTTGTTGAAATTTTCAGCAGAAAAAGCCGAAATTTCGAAGGAAACACTGAATCGATTCAAATTTGCAGCAGAAAGAGCTTAAAATTCGAAACGAACACACAATCGGCTCAAATTTTCAGCAAAAAGAGCCGAAAACTCGAAACGAGTACAGAACTAGTTGAAATTCCGAGCAAAAAATGCCGAAAACTAGAATCGAGCACGAAACCTGTACGTTATCTTCCTCGCTCAACAGGACTTGTTGAGATGCGAACAAAAGCAGGTATCTCAGAGCTGGATTGTTGAAATTCTATGAAGGAAAAAAAAAAAAAAAAAAGCGAAAAGAGCACAAACTCACAGCAGAAAAGCCGAAAACTCGAAATGAACAGAGAATCGGTTGAAATATATACCAGAAAATGCAGAAAAATCGAAACGAACAGGAAACTGTACGTGAGAGATTGCAGGAAAAAAGAAAGGAACAATGAAGAATGAAAAAGGTAATGTCAGTGAACAGAGAAGGGGATTTCGACTCTCTCTCTACGTGAGAGAGGGAGAAGAAGTGGCATTTACGGAGAAGAGAGAAGATGAAGATGAACCCTAACTGTATCCATGGCTTCTCTCTTTCTTCTTCTTGTTGTTGTTGTTCTGGAAAAAGGTTTTAGAGAGAGAGAGAAAGAGGGGGAACAGTGTGCCAGTGAGTGGGGAGAAGTGATGGAAAAAGGTAGAGAGAGACAGAGAGAGACACTCGTCTGTTTTTGGTTTGTTTTTTTTTGTTTTCTTAAATTTGTATTTTATTACTTCAATAAAATGTATTTTATTTTTACTTTAAAACTGAGGCTTTATTCTTCTCAAAAAAAAAAAAGTATATATTCTTTTAGATTAAAGAGATTGAACTGAATTGAAGTAACTTAAATAAGTTTTTCTTATTGATTTTCAACTCGTCAAAATCGTCAGTTTCGAACATAAATATAAGTTCATGTCAAGATATTTCTAATAATATGTGAATTAAAACATAATTCGGAGTTGACAGTTACTCAACATTT
>ONZA01011858.1:17587-28793 GCA_900322205.1 Kewa caespitosa | reverse complement strand
ATTTGGTTGCCCATTCGGTAACGTATAACCCATGGACATGTTTTATGCATTTTATTGGTTTGATTATGGACAAAATGAATGATGCATGCTAAAAGTGATTACCTAAATAAAGAGTATAATGATATAACTTAGAATATGTTTAGGATTAAATTGCTTTTGTGGAACCGAAAATCGAATTATAAAGCTCTAATTCGCAAGTAGTGGCCGTTCGTAAGAACGGGCACGTTGGATGCATCCCATCCAATTTGTACCTTCTGTCCCAAATCTAGACTCTGGTTGAAAGACTAAAGGAGTTGAAAAAATTGTTTCCTTATTCTCCTAAAATAAGGTGGCGACTCCAAAAAATTCAGTTCATTATCAAGACAAATACACCCCATAAAAAACACCTCCGTTGTCGTGGGGGGTGCGCGCGCCCATTATTCAACTTCCGTCCTTTCCTCCCCCTCGCCTGGGGAAGCGGGAGGGCCCGTGGCCCCTTACACTGAGTGACGATTATCAATTTTATCTTGCCTTGTTATTTTAAGCAGTCGCTTATTTTGGTTATTTAAAGAACAACTTGTAAGTGAAGACAATTGCACCTATCCTTTTTTTGGGAGCCCTTATCTATTCCATCTCTTGAGCCCCAAAGAAACCCACCCTCCTTTGGACTTGATATGGAAGCATTTAGAGGAGGCTTTGTAAGAACATGATCTGATTCTACAAACGGTTCGGTACGAACGAACAAATTTTGAACAAAAGGATTGGAACTCCCTGATAGAAAAGGATAGAAAAATGGATTCGCCAAGAATCTCATTTTTTGGACCAAATCCTTACTCTTTCCTTTGCCCAATAGTTCTTTATGGGAGTATGAAAGAGAAAGTGTATTTGTAAGTTGGAGTTCCTCTGAGAACAAAACTGACTTCGATCCGGCAGTGCTCTTTGCTCTCCTTTTCAGCTGTCATGTCCCTTCCTACGGGGCTTTCTATCTCAAGCACAGGCATATAATTTCAAGAAGGTTGTCAGTAACTATTGGCAAAAAAATCCATATCCTTAGATTGGCATTGGGGTCTTTGAGCCGACTAATCCGGCAAAACAAATCCAAAAAAAATGAATTCTCGCAAGGGAAGCTCGCTCGATTCACAGCTTGGTCCAATAACGCTCAGCCATCTGCTCATCTCTGATGATAATGTCGTCACAGAGGATAGGCCGTCATTGTCGTAGCATTACGATCATCATATGAACCTCGAGAGGGTAGGCTTTCAGACACTAGCAAACTAATGAGTTTGAGTTCATGAGGTTTCATACGCGATAACTTACGGATCAGAGAAGCATTCAGAGAAAGATGATATGAAGTTCTTACTCGAGCAAGATAAGTCCATCAGGTAAAAGAAAAAGGAGAGGAAGAGCTTCATGTAGCCCATCTTGCTAACGTCTTCACGGAGAGAAGGAACTCGAGCCAACAAGTCATCCGGTTAGAAAGCGCTAGTTGTCTAGTAGGTCGTAGCCACTCTTCCTCACCCTCTCTTAGACCCCTCCTGGAACAAAAAGTACCAGCAATGCCTCCATTAACCAAAAATGTATATGATCACAGTGGTCACAGAAGCCGTGATCCAATTAACAAATTTCAAAGGAAACCCCAATTCCAATAAAAGAGCTTGTAGAAAGTACCAATCAACTGTTTCATAAGGCTTCTTTAGATTAATTTTCAGGGTGCACCCAGGGGACATCGTGACTTGGTGGTAACTTTTCAACAACTCATAAGGTAGCATAACATTGTCCAATATACATCTACCCTCAATAAAAGCAAACTGGTTTGGACCAACAACTAGGATAACTACCTCCTTCAACCTAGTAGTGAGGATTTTAACAATTATTTTATATGGAAGTGCAGCATGCTATAGGCCTGAAGTCTTTGATAGTGCCAGGCTGTGTAGACTTAGGAACAAGGGTAATAACTGTAGAATTCAAAGAAGCAATAAGTTTACTAGTGTCGAAAAATTCTTGCACAACAACATTAATATCACACTTCACTATGTCACATGAGCAGTGAAAAGTTCAATTGGAAAACCATAAATGCCTGGAGCCTTATTAATGGCAAGGTTAAAATTGGCAATTCTTACCTCCTCTTTAGAAATATCTTTGCAAAGACTTTGTTGCTGCTGGAGATTAAGAGAAACTCCTCTTCTAATAAGGTCAAGATATCTACCGTGGGAGATGTGGCCAGTATTGCCCACAATTGGTTGAAAATAGCTAACAAATTCATGTTTAATACAAGAAGGATAAGTGATTCTAATACCAGCATCATTTTGTAAGCAAGAAACCATGCTAATAGCTTTCCTTGACTTTAGTTGAGCAAAGAAATATTTGGAATAATAGTCCCCCACATTAAGCAACCAAACTCTAGATTGTTGCTTAAGAGTTTTTCCTCAATTTGCTACAATTTAACAATATCAGTTTGTCTAGAAAGCTCTGTCTGTATCAAATCCTCATTAGTTGGATCTTGATGTAATGCTGTTTGAATACCATCCATCTTGATTTGAGCAACATCAAATTTACTAGGTACATTTGAAAATGAGTCCAAGAAATGGATTTGGCACCCATTTTGACATTATGAAACTAGCATAACCTAATACATGGCAAACCCCTCAAAAGACATGTTCCAAGCCTCTTGAACAAGGTGTGGAAATTCAGGATGATCCATAACCAGTTTCAAAGTCTGAAGGGTCTTTTGATAGGCTCAAAAACCATTAGCAAATAAACTAGGATTGGGGTATGATCTGAGAAGCTGGGATTCAAGAATTCAGCAACAACTTATCCAGGCACAATATCCAAAAGCGTAGTGATGTAGATTCTCCTCTCAGCCATCCACTTATATGACCAGGTATAATCTCACCCTAGGGACTTCAAGGGATATAAGTCAGTAGCATCAGGACAGTTTTGAAAATTAACAGTCTCAGTGATCAAAATAGGGGAATCATTAAGTCTGGAAGAATTATTTAGAACACAATTAGAGTCACAGAGAACCAACCAAATATCCTCCATACCGCTAGTTATGTTTAACGAAGAAGTCCATAATGGCAAACGAACATTGGTGGTATTGAAGCCATAAACAAAAGTGAAAGAAAAACACTTAGTATGATGCAAGATGATGGCTTTACAATGAACATGTTGGTCTGATGTTTCCTGGACCTGAACATCCACTTTGGATGGATTCCATAAAAGCCAAATCCTACCCTTAAGGACAGTAGCCGAGTAATGACAACAATACTAAAAAGAAGGACAAATTTTTAGTAGAATTTTTCTGTTGAACCTGGGTTTCCTTGAAACCCAAAGATATCAATTTTATTCATGAGAAGAAAGGCTTTCAAATCTTTCTATTTAGGGGCTTTGTTGATGCCTCTCACATTCCAAACAACAAGCTTCATGAGGCACCATTCTGAGCCCCTACATCAGAAGATGCACTTGTAGAGGGTAAAACATCAGAAGCCTTCCCATCATTCATATTCTTAACAACCCAAAGTTTCCTGAGAAACAATTCCCTATTGCTGCTTGTTTTGTTTTCTTGACTTTAGACGTAGCCTTTTTCTTCTTCCAACAATAGTCCCCAGTGTGTCCAAGTTTAGCATAGTTAGTACAAAATAGAGGCTTCCAATCATAATCCACAGATTGCAGCCTCATAACACCATCAGACCCCTCAATAGAAATGGGCATCAGGTAATGGCTTAAAAATGTCAATTTCTATCAATAACCTGGCATAAGAGATATGTTGTTGCATATAAGTTAACTTATCAGCATATAACGGTGTACCCAAAAGGCTTCCAATCTTACTAAGGGTAGGACCAGACAAAAGGAGCACATATAGATTAGGTAACTTGACCCATATGGGCAAAATTTGCAAATGATCATTCTCAAACTTGAACTCAACAGTCCATTCTTTCAAGAGTAAAGGTTTGTTGCTAAAAAATTAAGTCTCCCCTTGTAAATAGTATCTTTATCATCCTAGCTCTCAAATTGAAAGACAAAAAAACCCTTCTCATGCATAATAATCTAAGGTAACTTGACTGATGTCCATTTGTTTTTTCAACATAAACATGGATTTGTGTATAATAAGGAATCTCACCCATAACATGACAAATTAATTCATATTTCCAATGGGAAACTTGGTCCCAGATATCATATTTTCAAATTCTAGCAATCGGGTTTCCATTATTAACCAGAGGAGGAATAAAACTAAGTGACATACCCTAAGCTTCTAATTGATTTTGGATGTTAAAAACTTGCTCATGAACCTCAATACACGTATTAGGAATAGCTTGGGTGACCGGTGATGATTTTGTAGAGGAAGCCATTTGAAGACGCCTAGTTGGAGCCAATGAAACAATGCCTCTATTCACACCTTCAGTTAAATGGCCCTCTAAACCCGTACGATTTTCAGTGAAAGGAGCTTGAGGAGTGAGCACCATGGGATTCAACGTAGTAGCTTAGAAGAACTAGGTTGATCGGATATTGAAGTGACAACCGTGCTAGGTTGCCTGGCAGGGTGAAAGCACCGTTGAGCAACCATAAGAGTTACAAATAGAAAGGGTTTAAGAAATGCTATTTATAGCATGAAAGAAAGACCTTACACAAGCAAGTCACCCTCCAACACTAACGATCGTTCTCAATTTTTGTGTTTGAACTTAATATTTTAGTGCTTTTGTTAAAACTGATTTTCGAAATAAATATTATGCATGTTAAAATTTGTTTTAGACAAGCTACGATACATGCATTAAAATTTACTTAAAGTTGGTTATTTAATCAAATTTTTAGTTTGACAAATTATATGATTTAAAAATTATATACATGCACGTTTAGATTGGTTTTTCTAGAGTCAAATATAAAGTATATAAGGTATATTTTTTCATAAATATAAACAGATCATGTGGTGTAAGCTACATTGTAATAGAATAATTCAACATGCAACTAATTTTATATACTTACAAGTACGTATGATGACCGATCTGCATTTTAGGAATATTGGGCTTGTTTCATGGGAAAAATATCTTATGAACATTAATAGTGACGACCAGATACATATAGACTAATTATCCTGGTTTTGGACAATTTATAAAAGTGGACTTGAATACAAAATATGAACATGTATGGACAAATTCGATTATATGTACCTTAAACGATCAAACGTTTCTTTGGACATCGAAAGACGTATATGAATTATTGGACCGAAGGCCTATCCTAATTCATTTTGACTTGATGATAGTAGGCTTAATCATACTTATTTACTAATGTATAAAGAATGCCGGTACAGTGAAGTTTTTAACTAAAATTATTATGTTATGATAAATAATTATTCGAGTAATAAGGTAATTTAAAGGTGAAAATCTTGTTCTCATTATTAGAGTTAAATGTAAAGTAAGTTTACAATATAAAAGGACATTGTTTAAGTATAACTTTGATGAGTGTCATCTAAGGATCACATTGCATGCATGCGTATCATATAGATGAGCTTATGTGCATGGTTTAACCCATAACATTAGGCTATATATCTATTATAGACGGGTTCATAAAGGAAGAACACTAGAAGTGTTGGCGTTCATGTTTGGTGTATTCCTTATTTGACAATTAAGGTAAGAGTGTTGTTTATCCCTTGTAGTTAGTGAATTGTAGTTCATAGTAAGTGTTGCAATTGACGTCTCGAGTATTCCTTGTTTGACAATTAAAGTAAGAGTATAGTCCGTCCCTTGTGACTAGTGAACTGAAGTGATAATATGGTTTTATGAGAAATTGTCTACAAGTTTGATTTGAGAAAGAAAGTTGTTTGGTCTGTTTAAGTTTGACATTGTTACAAGTTCTATGAAAAAGCAAAGCAAAGTATTACTTCTCCTATTGTTACAATTAAAGCCTCGAGTGCTGATCCCACCCAAAATAGAATGGGGAGATATGTCTTAGTATTTTCTTCACTTGTCAAATATTTTTAGTTTGCTGACCTCTTCTAGAAGCAAGCACGTCAAGTCCCCGAGCCAATCAAGTCAAGTTACTCGAAGTACCAAAAAAGAGAAGTTTCACTTCTCAAATAAGGCTTTTACAGTTATGAAAGTATGTTAGTAAGAAAGAAAGTCTTCCACTATGTGTTACTCTCTTATTTTGAATATATAAACTATTTGGTATACTTATTAGTTTCAGAAGGCTTACAAAGCTATAGTTTTAAAATAGAAGTGTTATGCCTAAAATATCTGGTCAGGTGGCCACTCCGATGATTGTCACCTTGCACCTTATCATGAGTGGTGAATCATATCACCACACAGAATCCTCACCTCGCGGTAGATATTCATTTCGCTAAAGACTTTTGCAAGTCAACGGAACCGCTGGAAGGTCCGGTCAAAGGAAGGAAGCCCATGGCCCATGAAGCCTTAAAGCCTGATAGCCCTATTAGGGCAAAGGTGGCACCTTCTGATTTGATACACGATTCCCAAGAAGCCTATATAAAGGACCCTTGGTCATTTTGGAAAGGTACGCACATCATTCTCTTATCCTCTCTGCAAGATGCTATATTGCTCACCTCGGTGCAAATAGCATTCCATGCATTCTCACTCCGGCCTGTCTTTTCATACTTGGTAATCACGTGCTAACTTTAGTATCAGAGGATAGATCCCCGGACCATGCCAAGGGCAGTTCACTTTTGCTTCTTTTGCAGGCTAAGGGGAGTGGCATCAAGGAGTCAACTCTCACTTCATCAGGTACCTTAGCTTGTGCAAAGCTCCCCCTTTTGATGTTTCATGGGCTCACTCCAAAAACCCCCAAAATATTTGGCGCTATTTGTGAGGATTCACTTTCGATTTGCAAGGGATTGAGAAGTGATAAGCACATTCCAACACCACCCATTGTTGAGAGAACCATGTCTCAAAAGAACGACCAAGTTGAGTTAAGCACCACCACTCCACGCAATACCATTGGAGTGTTTGAACTGAAGAAAATTCTTTAGTGCGTTAGGAAGGAAGCCAAAGAGAAATGCGCGCTGAACTAAAGGTGTTGCTGAAAAACACTAGATCCTAGAAATTTGGCAATATCCCGGCTCGGGCGCCAACCACAAGGGTGATGTCTTCGCATTCTCTCACCATTTCAAGTAACGAGAGCTCCACTCGCTCCTACTGGACGGGGGCCACGACCCAAGCAACTGGAAACCAACGCAATTCACGCCTCTAATGGGAAGCGACCTGAAACTTCCTGGAGCCACCCTCCTACAACACGGAGCTTGTTTCAGTCGACCTGCGTAACTTCCTAAACAATCTTCACTGATGTGACCCAGTTCACTCTAAGGAACTCCCCACTGATCTCCATCACTTTCGATGAAAGAAAGATGAGAAGAAGTGGCTTGGGGGCATAGGCTTTAAGCCTTACTTCCCATCCCGGCTGGGTAAATTATCGGATTACACCACCGCGAGTGTACAGTCGGGGCTGACCATGCAGTCCCCCTTAACTAACATGATTATGAATCAGCCAATTCCTCAATAGGTGAAGCTGGGAAAATTATTAAGTACAACGGTACCACTTCGTCGACAAAGAATCTCATGACTTACGATGCATCCATGATGACCCAAAACAGAACCGAGGCAGTCCTGTGCTGGTTCTTTGTTGAAACCCTGGAAGTTTTGGCTCTGAAGTGGCTGAACTCGCTGGCGCGATGTAGCATATATTGCTTCAAGTAGTTGGCTGACCTCTTCACCAGTCACATTGCTACAAATGAGCTGGAGAGCAAGATCGTCGAGTACTTGCTGAAAGTAAGACAAGGGCATGATGAGCATGCAAAGAAGTACGTCCAGCAGTTTCCGGACCAATGTCTAGAATCGAGAACCTCGACCTACTCCATGAGGTACGAGGAGACGCCCTACTTGGCATAGAGGTTTAGAAGCAGCGCATAGCCAGAGCTTACAACCTCAAGGTGAAAGCAAAAAACTTCAAAGTGGGTGACTTCGTTAATCAAAAAAGTGAGTCCATGGGTAACCAATATGTTGATAGAAAATTCTCATCGAACTGAGAAGGACCCCATAAGATAAATAAGTAGTACGACCTGATACCTATCGACTCGAGGACATGACTGGAAGGAAGTTGAAGTGATCCTGGGATATCAATAACCTAAAATATTTTACGTTTAGACTTTTTTGACATGCCTACCATCCATGGGTTTGCAACAGGGGTGGGCACCCTCGAGAAGCCTTAGATTTTTCTTTTTTCACTTATCATGTAGTGAAATGGGGTCGGCACCCCCACACAGCCATGTAATAGAACTTAAGATCGGAGTGGGCACTCCCAAACAACCCGCTATTTTTATTTAGTTCACCACGGAACAAAAAATGGGGTTGGCTCCCTAAACAGCCAAGAATAAAAGTTCTACTACTCACTTTGCAGTGTTATTTCGTTAATAATTATAACTCAACCCTAATTCCCACCCTGGGAAAGATTAAATAAGTGGCAGCACATGGCTCTTAACTTATTTAATCGCCTCATTTCACTACCTTACCATCCCGGGAAAGATTAAATAAGTGGGGTACATGGCTTTTCAAAACCTATTTGATCATTTGGCTTTACAGTGGTTCTCGTCCTAGAGAGCATTAAAAATAAGTAGGGGCACATCGCATTTTAACTTATTTTAAGTGTTTACTTGTTCTTAATTGGGGGCAAGTATTATATGAGCAAAGTGATAACACAATGAAAATTGCAAAAAATCAAGATTCAAATTATGGCCAAAAGGCCAGTGAACTAAAAGTTAGTACAAAAAGTACCGTAAAGGCAATTGTATATATTTGCACAAAAATTACAAGGGTCCTGACCCTGTAAAGATATGAGCTTGTAAGCTCAAGGAAATAAGAAAAGGATCAATCTCAGTTCTTCCCCGCTTCATCCTCTGTGTCCTCCACCTAGGCAAAATTGCCAAACTCCTCCCAGACGTCGTCACCAGGAAGTAAGCATACTTCTTTTGGAACTGCTCTCACTCAGAAGGGTTGCTACGCGCTAGTACAACGCGCGCATTGACGGCACTGGAGTCAAGATTGGTCTAGAAGACCTCCTTGACAACTTCTTTCCAAAGGGCATCAACCTCACCAACCTTGCGCAATAGCTCATCATTTTGAGCTTCCACAGCTTTGGCCAGCTCGACCTCCTTCTTATGAGAAGCCGCCAAATCAAGCTGAGCAGCAGTGAGCTCAACCTCCTTCAATGTAAGCTTCTGATGGGTCATAGTGAGTTCAGTCTTTTCTGAAGCCACCACCTTCTTCACTGCCTCCTGGACCTTCTGCTCCACCTCAGCAAGGGTCTGCACCACGGCCCCGTCCACCTCACTAATATGTTCCTGGAGCTTCTTTAGCCTAACGTCACTATGGGTGAGCATCTGGTCAAAGTAGCAAACCAGAATGTATTTTTGCACACGAGGTGAAAAAGGTTAGAATCAAAACAAAAGTAAACATGATGGGAAACACAGAAAGTAAAAACGGCAACCCAGTGGGCAGTGCACATGAGCTCCTGACGATCCCAGAAATGCTTCGACCCTAGAACTGCGAGGTCATGACAGGAGATGGATTACTGCATGCATGACCTAACCATCTTGAGTCGATCCTTTTCCTCAGTCCTGCAGAAGATAGGCAACACGGATGGCAGCGTCGGAGCGATGGAGATCGGAGTGGCGATTGGTGGCGTGTGACAGCAGGTCACTTCGCCACCTCCTTGCCCTACCTCTTTTTCTGCTTAGAGGCAGAGTTGGAGGTGCCCCGTGAAGGCTCCTTGGATCACTTCATGCGACGCCATCTGTGGTGAACCACTAAAATGTCGTAACCCCAGGCCATGGAATCCCACTTCGGGCATAATACTTCAGCGAAAACCTCGCCAATTTAGGCGACGACCACTTCGAATGCCTTCTCTGAGGTCGTAGTAGGTGTGGAGCCACTTGCCTTCTTGGGATATAGGACTAGGGTAGAAGGACGCACTGAAATCGAAGTCAACTTCGATCCCGATGACTTGCTGCCCTTAGGCCTCCTCAATAGAGTGATGAGAGCGTCCTGAAAAAGAAGAAAAGATCAGCGAAGTGATGGAAAATAAGTGAAATAGCAAGATGAATATCAATAATATATACTCACAAGGCCTTCAATCTGATTCCGCGGTATCTTGATCTTGAGGTTGCTATGTATCCTTGCCTTAAATTGGGCCGCGTCGGAGTCGCCTAACTTGTCTTTTTTCTTCCCTTCGCTGGCCTCAAGTTTTTCCCTAGCTTGTTTTGCAAGAAGTGAGATGTTAGTTTGTAGAAGAGAAAAACAGAGTGAACGTGAAAAAATAAATAAGTTCAAAGTAATCCATCAGGGTCCCTAGCATGGTTCAACCCTATCGCGGCGATGAAGGTGTGGTCCATAAACCACTTCCTGGAAGGCTGCCTGAAGTGGGGAAACTTCACCAGGTTCTTTGTCTTCATCGACGAAAACTTCCCTAAATAAGTGAAGAAGGCCAATGTGTCCTCATCATCCTTGGAAAGGCGAAGTCGGCCTTTCTTCATGTAATAACGATTACGCACGTCTTGGTGGTTCCACTCCGGGAGATCCCACTCCTCGGAAAGTTACCGTAAATAGCAAACTCATCCTTGCTTCCCATGATGAAGCCGACCTTCAGTAGCCCCACTGCATATTTAGGTCACTCCAAAATGTAAAAGAACCCTTTTCACTTTGGAGCATGGTTGACGCTCTCGGACACTTTGAACCAGAGCGCCAAAGTGGGGGTCACCTTGTATACTTTGTAGACTCACAAAAAGTGTGAGATCATTGACCACGTGTTTGGAGTCAATTACCCAGGGGCGAGCTCGAGCTCCTTGAGAAGTGTAGTCATGAAGTCAGGGAGCGAGGCCTTGAACTCCATATCTGATGTCACAAAGTAAACGCTTATGCATCCGGCGGGAGGGGTGGTGATTGAGTCCTCATCAGTAGCCGAGACCACCTCATATTCACTTGGGAGCGCAAAGTAAGGCAAATACTTCTGTCGGCTCCCATCATTAAACTGATGATTCGTCCAAAGCTCACTCGCGTAGAACTTATCATCGTCATATTCCTCACACTTAGCTGCGGCCTCACCTTTGTGACCCGAGATTGACTCTTCAACAAGTTAGACCTCGGAAGTACTCGTCTTATTCTCCGCTGCCCCGACCTGAGCAGCCATAGTGACCACCTCGTCAAATAGGCCCGACATGAAGTCATTA
>ONZA01011850.1:5382-24038 GCA_900322205.1 Kewa caespitosa | reverse complement strand
ACGAACACGACTGTATATGATTTGTGTATAATCATGATGTACATTATGTAATTGTCGTATATAGAGTAGACGCGCTACTGCACCACGACGAATACAAATCGTCGAGAAAACATCGCGTTTCGACGAAAAAAAGCGTCGCAATTAAATGAAATCTCGGCGCCCAAATGCGTCAAAATTTCTCGACGGGGAAATTCTCGACGCTTTTGACAAGCATCGAGATTTGTTTATTCGTCACAAAAAAGCGTCGAGAATGTCCAAAATTTGCGTCGAGAATACGCGTATTTTTTAGTAGTGTCTCCCTTTGTTTTTGAGAAATTAACTCAATTGTGGTGATAATTCATTTGAGGATGGGGTTGAAGAAATTGTTCGATTTCTTCACGTTCTTCGTCACGGTGATGGTCATTGTTCCCATTGATGGCGGAGACGACGAGTAGGAGGCCCAGTTGGGGCCAATTCACTAGTTATTTCGGGGTAGGCCTGTGGGTGCCATGAAGTACAAGCGTTAGAAGGTCGAAAAGGGGCTTCGGGCCGGCGGTTGGTTCGTCCGGTGCGAGTAGCAACCAGAGCAAGATTGGGATAGTTCGGTGCTCTTGCCTGATCCCGATGATCATGTCTTACCGTGCGAGGAAATGAGCGATAAGTTCCTACGCTTTACGCTTTGTATTTTAGCGAAATTCATGTATTTTGGTGAAGTTTTGATGTGTATGTATGTGTGTGATGGACTTGGGATTTCAATTTGGATATGCATGTGGTGTCTGTGTATAGATTGATGATGAATGGGTGTTGGTATTCTTGAATTTTGCAAATTCGTGTGATTTTGGGTCACGCACGTCAAGTGTTTGACGAAATGCCTCTTAGAGTTTTCGTCAATTTCTTGTTAGAAAATGCTTTTGTTATGACTCATATTATGTTCGTCTTGCTATCAAATATTGAATTGAACCTATTAGCTCATCTTTTATTGCCTTAGAACATGCTTTATTCTATATGTGTTTTGTCTCGTTCGGTGAAGTGGCGAAACGCTCGTCGTTTGTATGCATAGGTGTACTTGCGCATTGCCCATAATTGTCCTTGAGCTCTTTTTTGTTGATTGTGTTGTGTACGTAATCTTCTCTTAGGAGGAGAGGGCTCACTTGAGATTTTAAGGCAGTATAGGCGAGGTTATCCCACATACCGTTCTCTCGTTAGGGATCTCATTGACGACTTTATCGTCTATTTCAAGGAGACCGGGCTTGGCCCTCTGTTTAGTTCAGTTCGCGGTTGTGAGCATGTTAACTTGACGGTTGTGCGAGCTCTCATCGAGCACTTTTTGGATACGACCAGCACTTTCCACCTACCAATGGAGGAGATGACGACCACGCCGTCGGAGTTTGGGCTTATTAGTGGTGTAGGCTTCATAGGCGAGCATGTGCCTCTGGATGGTTCTTTCTACCGCGAGCAAGGGAGACTGACGGACATGTTTGGGGCAGACTTCATGCGGCTTGCAACCCCTAACGACGGAGTCATCCCTTACTTGATCTGTAGGGATGTTCTTACACACCATCAGATGATATGACTTTGGATTAGACAACATAGGTCTTGGTTGCATACCTCTTGGCTTACGCCCTGTTTGCGGACAATGGCAACTGTCTTTACTTTTCTTAACTCCCGGCCCTCGACGATTTTGGGAGGATCAGTAGTTATAACTGGGGCGCACCTGGCTATGTGACCTTGATGAAGTACTTGAGGTAGGGATGCCGTCAACTGATGAACAAGGACATTCTCCTCGGCTACTTCTGGAAGGTGATCGAGGTAATGCCCCTTTTAGTCTTCGGCTGGCTTCTGTTTGCTATTTATATTGAGTTACTAACTCTTTTCTTACGTGCAGATATCATTCTACGAGTACTTTTTGGTCTTTGGGCCACACTGGGGCGAGCCTCAAGCCTTTCCAATCCTGGCTCGTTGGTCGCCGACACATGGAACCGCGCCCAGAGGGCTTCCTCTCCCGAAGGAAAGGTGGATGCTGAATGAGTTTGCCTCACTTCAGGTATACATGGATCACATGTATTTTTCTTTTTGATTTGTGTATTATGCAATTTATATTTGATCTAATGTTTTCTTTTGCTTTCTTTCAGGTCTTGTACACCCCTTGGTCAGATGTGACCGGCGTCCCAGATAGGTACGTCATGCTATTCGGGACTATGATCTGAAGAGGATCCTGTTTGAGGGCCCGTTTGGTCACGTGTGGTTTCTCGACGAGAAAGTGACTCAACAGACCCTAGGGAGATTTGAAATCCCTCAGGATCCTCCAAACTTTGTCTTCTACATTGACCGCTTTTCTGTGAGGGAGATTAGGGAAGCTACATAAGGTGCTGCGTTTTCGTACTTCATCCAGCAGCTGGGTGATGACGACCCGGCCCTTGCTTACCAGACGTTCTGCAGTGAGCGTCTAATGCCGATCAATCTTCTTTTGGCTGAGGTAAGCATTTGCTTGGCCTCCTTACTTTTGACTTTGCTCATGTTTGATGAACTCAAATGGAGTTTCTTTGTTATTTCAGGGCGGAATGTGCATTCCTGTGCCGAATTTGTCTCTCTTCCATGAGGATGAGTTAGGCACTCCTGGCACACTTGAGGTCCCGGTCATACGGGATGACGAGTGTGAGTACCTTTCCCTGCCAGAGGGGAACTGCAGGGTATGCATGCTAACTTTGCTCTCTTTTTTTATGATTTGTGTGGTTGCATTGTACTAACGGTCTCCCCTTCATTCAAATTTTCAGATGAACCCGGAGGAGACCAAGGAAAACTTGAAGGTCGTCGCCGCCATAAAAAAGCACATTCGGCGGCTCTTCAGCTTGTGTTGCTCTTCTCCTAATCAGGCAAGAGAGGTACATTTGTACACTCCGCACATGTATTTTTCCAACATGATGCTCTCTCGTGGTTGACTTAACTGATTTATTCTTGTAACAAGTTATCGATCCCCAACAGATGCCACGGGCGAGGGCGCCGAGGCCTGAGGTGGGGCATTCACCGCATAGGGGCGGTCATGCCTCTGAGGCTCAGGGTTCGAGCCGTCCGGCCCACATGGCAGAGGGTCGTAGGTGCGTTTCCTGGTAGCAGCCCCGAGCACGGAGCATGCGAGGGGTCGAGAGTCTGTGGGCAGTCGCGCTGTGGACTAGGTCGTGATTCCCGGTAGCCAAGGACTAGCGGATCTGGCTGCGATTCTAGGGATGCCACCTCTATTTTAGCGAGAAGCAGGGCCTTCTTGTAAGAGGCGTGCCGGCTCAGCTCCTCCTTGCAGCATTGGTGGGATTGAGGACTAGCCCCGTTCCTCCTAGATAGCAATTTCTCGAGGGTCTTTGAACTCTCTTTTTGTTAAAAAAAAGTTTTAATTACTAATGAAATTTTATTTTTTGAAAATTGTTTGTCATGCACACATATATGCATTAAAATTGGAATAAAAGAATTAAAATTTGTACATATATACAAATAAAAAAAAAAACAAGAATAGAATTGAATATAGGGAGGCAAATAAAAGAAGATCCCGTGGACACAATTATGCACAAAATGGAATAAAAATGAATTGAATAAATAAAATGCAAGAAAAATGAGAATGCATTTTTTTGGTAAAAAGAATATTTTATTGCCAAAATAGAGCAATAAGAACAACTAAACTTTACAAACAGAGGGACAAACAAACAAGCAAACTCATAGCATCAGTTGTCCATTTAGCAAGAATCGCTAATAACAACTGGCACCTTCTCATGTTCTGATCATACCCCAATCCTTTTCCACACTTGTAATAATAGTGAAGTTATTCGTAGACCCTTTAAATTCCAACCAGGATGGACCTATAATAATGAATTTTTCCTTATTTTTCGTAAATGATAGAACGTCCCCACCCAGGGACATGCCATGTATTCCCTTTTCAGGAAATGAAAACATTTTAAATACGACCTTAAAACCTGGAATCAAGTTCAATATGGTAATATTAATGATCGAATAAAAAAGAATATCTATAAACTTCATTTTTTTCAAGACACCCTACTATCAAGCCTCTCGGATCCTCGCTTTATCCAATGGCAGGACTTGCTCATTTAACATAGAGAGAAACTATTGCTTTCTAACCAAAATTATTGGGGCGCGTATTACAGAAAACAGTTAATAACCCATGACCGTTACTCTAAATTTTTTCACGTACGTAATAAAATTAGAAACCATAAACGTACATTGTGTCGTATTAGAGATCGCTCGGGTATCTAGATTGAAGATCCAACTCAAATAGTACATCAATTTTCCCATTGTTTTAAACGACGATTCCAAGCTCATCCTTCAAGGGTTAACATGCTTAATGTTTCAGAAGTTCCTCTTATCACTAATGCACAAAATTGCCTACTCACCAGCCTGATTTCAGATGGCGTAATCAAACATGCAGTTTTCCAAATGGACCCCTACAAGGCACTGGGACCTGATGGGTTTGGCCCATTTTTTTTTGAAATTATTGGGACATAATTCATGAGGATGTAATTAAAGCTATCCATGAATTTTTTTCAAACAGATTCTACTAAAAGAAATAAACCACACTATAATTACCTTGATGCCTAATGTTCAGGATCCTGATAATCCCAATCACTACCGCCCTATTAGCCTTTGCAACACCATCTATAAAATCATATCAAAAAATTTCAGTCAACAGATTGCGACTGATCCTCAATACTATCATTGGACCTTGTCAAAATGCATTTAACCCTAGTAGAAATATTCAAGACAATTTACTCTTATTCCAGGAAATTAATAATATGTTTTACAAGTCCAATAATAAAATAGGATGGATGGCTTTGAAATTAGATATGGAAAAAGCATATGATAGAGTTGAATGAGATTTCCTTTTTCAAGTGTTGGATAAATTTGGATTCTCCCAACAGTGAATTCATTGGATTAGAGAATGTGTCACAACTGTATCCTACTCTCTTAACATTAATGGTCAACTTCATGATCATTTTAAACCATCCAGAGGATTAAGGAAGGGTTACCCTCTCTCCCCTTAATTATTTATAGTGTGGATGGAAGTTCTAGCTAGACGACTAACACTAGCATTGATCGAATCAAAAAATAGAATTGGGTTGAAGATTGCCCATAAAGCTCCAAATATCCCCAACCTATTTTGAAGATTCTGCAAAGCTAATCAAAAATCTGCATCAATTGTTAAAACTTTACTTAATGCTTTCTGCCAACAATCAGGCCAATTCATTAATCATCATAAATCCTCAGTAACTTTCTCTCGGAAAGTATCAGCCTCTTCCAAACAAGCTATTACGACAATTTTCAATGTCAAGCAAAACACTTCACTGGGAAAATATTTAGCAATTCAATTCAATGAAAGAAGGGTTGATAAATCAACCTATGACAAAGTACTCCAAATTACATCAGACAGATCCCAATCGTGGGAATCAAGTACGCTGTCCAAAGCAGGGAAAGCTGTGCTTATCCAAAGTAATCTAGAAGTGATGCCTGCTTATGTTATGCAATCGAATCGGATTCCCCAGAAAATCTGTAAAAGATTAGACAAAATTCATAGACAGTTCTTCTAGAAATCAAACGCTACTTACCAAAGCATTCCCCTCGTGGCCTGGCATATGGTTTGAAAACCAAATTTCCAAGGGGGACTAGGGCTCCGCCAAACTGAAATTACTAATCAAGCTTCTTAAGTAAATTAGGATGGACAATCTTAACCCAACAACAGAATCTCTAGGGAAAGACAGTATCAGCAAAATATCTGTCCAAATCTTCCTTCTTTGTGTGTAAGAAAAAATCGACTAACTCACCTATTTGGAATCAGATTCTTGCTTCTAGATCCATTATCAAAAAAAGGTATTAGATAGAGTGTAGGTGATGGACAAAATATTAATTTTTGGCTTGATAAATGGCGCGATCCAGGAAGTATTAATATTTTAGACCTTTAGGAACGCCTTCAATTACAAAACTCATCAATTTATATTTTAGACCTTAAAGTAAGTGAGTTTATCACCCCAAATCTAGAATGGAACTACCCAAAGTTATTACAATTTGTCCCTCCATGATTAGCTAAATTAATTTAAGGTATCCCTATTTCACAATGTCCCTTACAAGATACTATAATATGGGGAGTCTCCGCAAGTGGCTTGATTAATGTAAAATCAGTAACCAGATTAGCTCACGATCTTAAACATGGCACCATGCCAACATGGGAATACAATTGGATCTGGAAACTTGATATAGCCCTAAAAATTTTTATTGTCCCATGGATTTTGTTTCATGAAGCTCTTCCTACATGCCACTTTCTAACACATAGGGGGATGAAATTGGAAGATAAATGCCCTCTGCGTAATGCCAGTTCTGAAACTTTACACGATCTGTTTTTAAAATGCCAATGGTCCACACAATCATGGAAAAATGTAGCAACTACTCAATGGAACATTATTCACACAATCCTCCTCTAACGGATATTCGAAAGTGGCTTACGGATCTTCACAAAGATCCGTATGTCACCTTCGAGAAAGTTGCTTGTATCCTATGGATTATTTGGAAAACTAGAAATGAAAAAGTTTTTTGCTGCAGATTATCCACCCAAATTGCTGCCATTCTACGTGCTTTAGCCATGTTTCTCGAATGGAACCTTGGAATGGAATTGGATGATCACTTTATAAAATCATCTAACCAACATCTTCAGTGCAAGAACTCCTCACAAATCAAAGTTTGCTGGTCCCCTACACCTCATGGCGCCATTAAAATCAACTTTGGTGGTGCTTGCTAGATTGAAGACTACGCAGCAGGATTTGTTGTTCGCGATAGTAGTGGGAAAATAATCCATGCTGAAGCTACAAACATAGGTACTACTTCACTCCTAATAGCTGAAGCTACTGCTCTTCGAGATGGCATCCGCACTGCCATCAAACTACTTCCGACCGAACTTCTCATAGAAGGCCACCACTTGACAGTTATTAATGCTCTCACCAACAAGACTTCCACTCCGTAGCAAATAAAGTCAATCATTCATGAACGCCGCCTCCTCATCCGGCAGAAATCGCGGATTTCGATCTCCCATGTGTAGCACAAAGGAAATAGGGTAGCTGATTACCAGTCCAAATTTTGATTGTCATTACTAAGTTTGTATAGCTTTTCGCCTCTAGAAGATTGTACGCTTAATTCTATCATCCTAGATGATAAGAGGGGAGTCACTTTCCGCCAGAGAGTGGCCTACCCAGTGTAACTCTTTTATTATTTAAAAAAAAAAAAAAAAAAAACTCACAGCATTCGTAACTCCCAACATTGGCCACCTTCTACGAAGGGTTCCAAAGAGGGAACTTCTTCATGTGCTACAAGATGCTAAAGCCCCCCAACCAAACAAACCACAAAAGAAATAAAGCATCTATACAACAAGGTAGTAGTTGTGACTCTCAAGAGCTTCCATCGATCTTTTACTACCTTGGCACCTAAGACAAATGTGCTGCACTACACTTTTCATGATGGCTATCTTACTAGTGCTTCTGTTTTTAAAGCACCTAGCATTCCTCTCTTCCCAAACAGCATACACTGTAGCAGCAAGCATAGCTTTGAGCAGAACACATCTTGCAAATTTCCCCTTTGAATCTCTAGTTACCGTGGCTACTTCCTCAGTTCAACCATGTACTAGTCTGTCACATTTCAGCCACTTCAGTAACCGAACCCAAATATCATGTGAAACCATGCACTCAAAGAAAAGATGTTGATGTGATTCCTCAACTTTTTCACATAAATAACACCTATTAGGGATACTTAACCCCCATTGCTTAACCCTATTAATGGTACTCAGCCTTTCATGGGTAGCCAGCCACAAGGTAAATATTTCTTTGTTCCCTACCACATTGGAACATACTAGGTGTTTCCATGGAACCTTGACAAAAACTCCTCTCATAAACAAGTATGCTACTTTAATTGAGAAAGATCCTCTAACCTGCAGGGAAGGCCAGTTCCCTTACAACCCAGCAATCCACTTCCTTGAGCTAAACACTTTGCTTAACATTAAAGACATGTTAGAGCTTGCTTGCCCCATTCTCAGTTGCTTCTGATAGTAACTATGGACCCATCTTACCCATAACACATCTTTCTTTGTTGCTAGGGCCGATAAAATCTTCAAAATGGCTGCTTTATTCCACTTGCAATTGTCAATTATGTTCAAACGCCCTACTGCTTTTGGAAAACCTGTCTACAAGAAGGTCCTACACACTGCATTGACTAGTTTTGCAAAAAAAATTTGGCTTGAGAAAGACATGGGACCAATACGTTTGCATACCAAACAACACTGACTTAATCAATTGCACCCCCCTGCATAAGACAACCTTTGCAGACCAATCCTTGTAGTTATTATCTCCACCAGTGGCATAAATTGATTTATAGTAAGTTTCCTGCAAGAGAGAGGGACCCCGAAGTGCATAAAAGGGAGCTCCCTAGCAGCAAACCCTGTACATTCAAGCAAGATTTGTTTTTCATCTCGAGAAACACCTCCAACATACAATAAACTTTTAGCTGTATTTGCTCTTAACTCAGACACATCAGCAAAGTCAAAGAAAACTTTGAGGAGAAGATACAATACCACCTCATCTTCTTTACATAACAGAAGTAAATCATCAGTAAAAGAAAAATGTGTGATACCCAATTTACTACACTTTGGATGGAAGTTAAAGTCTGGGTTCCTGCTCATGACTTGCAGCTGTCTAGATAGATACTCCATGGCCATGACAAAAAGAAAAGGTGACATGGGATCACCTTCTCTGAGCCCTTTTTTCCTGGGAAGGATTCAGTTAAGCCACCATTCACGAAAACTGCATAGGATACAGTTGTAACACAAGTCATCACCCAGTTAACAAACTTAGACGAGAAGCCCAAACCTCTGAGTACTCCCAAAAAGTGCCATTCCAAAGAGTCATAGGCCTTTGGAGTATCAACCTGCAACATGCATCTTGGAGAAATATTCTTCTTCGTGTAACCTCTGATAAGATCATGGCCCGCAATGATGTTGTCAGTAATGCACCTCGAATGAAGGCTACTTGGTTTTGCCCAACCACAACAACATCTGCTATTGTTTTAATTAGGACTTTTGAGATGATCTTGTAAAACATATTACAACAAGAGATGGGTCTGTAATATCTAACTGTATTAGGAAGAGAAATTTCTTGTAATAAAGTAATTGTTGTACTGCTATAAATCCTCAAAAGCTTGCCAGTATAAAAAAAAAAAAACCCTTGAACATCAGCACACAAATCCATCTTAATGATAGGCCATGTAGATTTAAAGAACATTGCATTAAGACCATCCATACCAGGGCTTTTCTCATCACCAATGGATTGCAGGCTTTGAAAGATCTCACTTCTTTTAACTGGCTTGTATGACCACTGTTGTAGTTATATCTCAAGAACAGGCCCTTTCCTTATGATATCCACATTCAACATAGGTAAGCTAGGAGCACAGGACCCCAGCAAACCTTTATAAAACCCCTGAATCTCCTACTTGATAAGAACTGGATCAGTAATCTTGACACCCTGAGCGTCATATAGGGAAGATATGGTATTAACTGAACTGTGAGCCTTCACCATAGCATGAAAGTATTTGGAGTTAGAATCCCAAGCTTTAGCCAAGTAACTGTAGCCTTGTGTCTCAAACAAATCTTCCTCAAGCATGCACCACTTTTTCAAGTCAACAGTCAATTGATTCACTTGACTGATTAAAGTCTAATCATGCAAGTTTCTACTCAGTTCCTCTTGTGCACTTAGCGGCTTGTTTCTAGTGTCCAGAACCTTTTGAAAGATACCATCATATTCAGTAGTATTCAGGTCTTTCAAAGCAGCTTTCACTGATCTTATTTAGTTGTGCAAGACTCTCATACCAGACCAAAACATGCCCTCATTCCACTCAGCAGCCACAATGTCTAGAAATTTTTGGTGCTTTACAAGGAAGTTATTAAACTTAAAAGGTTTAAAACCCAAGCACCTTTGAACATTCATTGATATGACAATAGGAGAATGGTCAGAAACTAGAGATTGCTGGAAATCAGCTTCCACATGCCCCAAGGAAGACATCCAGTGCCCATTCCCAAGAGCTCTATCAATCTTACTATACACCCTTCTATCACCTTTCTGATTATTGCACCAAGCAAAAAACTGACCTTTCATCTTCAGGTCAAACGAACCCAACTGATGTACACAATCTGCAAACCTGCAATCTCTTGTAAACTCAAGGAGCGCCATTTACTCTATCACCTATATGCAAAGGGCTATTTAAATCCCCCCAAACTAGACAAGGAACTAGTTGAGGCATAATAGCTAACAACTTCTGCCAAAGGGCTCTTTGTTGCGGAATATTAATAGCAAAAACATAAGTAATTTGGTGTAAAAAAGAGCTTTGAAGCCCTCTCACCTCAAAATGAATAAACTAATATGTTGTTTCCAAAAGTGCAATATCAAGCACTCTTGTGTCCCAAGCTACTCAAATCCTGCCTTTAGGATTTGCATCATAATTTGCTACAAAGGACCACCCATGAGGACAAACTTTTCTAAACACTTTACTAGCATTATTCTCAACCACTTAAGCTTCTAGTAAACAAAACAAATTGACTTTCTATTTCTATAGAATACTCTTCATTTCCTTTTGTTTAAAGGGATTACTTAGACCCCTGACATTCCAACTTGCATAAATCATATCATGGTAAGAGAATGAGGCTGTTTACCAGCTCCTCCTCCTGAGCTACTGACCCTTTGTTCTTGCACTGGCTTACTGATTGTGTTCTCCTCATGAACTTCACAAGCCTCATCATCTTCTTGCAGAACACTAAAAGCATTAGACACATGAACAATTGTATTAGTCACATTTCTAACATGAATCCACTGTTGTCTAGGGCCTTGTTGTCTGCCCTTCACCTGAAACTCACGAGGTTGTCCAACTATAACCCCATTCTCATCAACCTGTCTAGAGATTTGTCTCACACCTTGTTGCCTCTGCATTGCTTTCTGATTTGGCCTTCTATACTGTTGTCTTGGCTCAGTCACCTGATCCTCACAATCATGTACAAACATGAAGCAAGCCTTACAAAACTTTGGCCTCCACTCAAACACCACAGACTGATTATAAGTCTTCCCATCTGGTCCCCTAATCTGTAATTTTTTTCTGGCAAAGGCTGAGTAACATCCACCTCCATCAAGGCCCTAGCGTGAGAAATCTTATCTTGTTATGCAGTGCAATGGTCTGCAAACAGAGGCTTCCCCATTGCATTAACTGCTCTACTAAGTGATTGGGCTGACCACAAGTGGATAGGTAGATTAGGAAACTTAACTTAGAGTGGAATGACACTCAAGATTTCAGCCTTGAAATCAAAGTCAGGTGTCCTCTGTTTGAGGATAATCGGCTTCCTACTCTAAGAATATGCTCCCGACTTGAGCACATTTGCACAATCCTCAGCTGAATAAAACTTCATGATGAAGTACCTATTCTCATGAGCTAGGATCTTAGGCATCGAAGTAAACTTCCATTGTCTAGCCACATACGCTTCAAATTGTTTAAGATAGGGACCATCCCCCACTATCTAAGCGATTAAGGAATTTTGCCACTTGTTTTCTTCAGGTTCAACATCCTCTTGCCTCAAGTGCACAATCATTTGACTCTCAATAATAGTAGGTGGAATATGTTCCATAGACATACCATTAGAGGGGGCCCTATTCCTAGTAAACATGGACACCCATATGAGACAGCTGGAGAGACTTCAATACATTCAAGGTTCAATTTTCTAGCCGGTGGAACGTGGGGTGGCTGCGTTTCATCATCCCCCATTTGAGATTGAACTTCATTGTGGGCACTCGCTTGTTTCTAGGTTGATGAAGAAGTTACTGTTCCATTGGAAACAATCATACCCATAATTGATGTGGTCTTGGTAGCTTGACCAACACTACCCCCATGTGCACCCAAGCTCGTGCCCAGGTTAGATTGGAGAACCACCGGGGTTCCAATCGGAGGAGCTGCATAATTTGGGGACTGAAAGTTTATCGGGATTCCGGTGACCACTACCTAACTAGAAGGTGGAGGTGGAGGTCCCACATTCGAAGTTCCAATCTGAGAGGGAGAAGGCTGGGGAGTATTACTCTTCCTCTTCCTTCCACGAGCAATCAATGGAAGGTAGGTGAATGCTATAAAAACCCAGCTAATACACACTAGGAGGAGTTTCTCATGAGAAAGCATTTACATGGGGGGCAAAGGATTAAAAGCCAAGACGGAAAAATTAAGTCCTACGCCCGAATTAAGTCAAGGTGAGTGAATGACCACTTAAATATGACATTTGACGACTAGAGAATATGACAAAAATTACTTGGATGCCAGCGAATATGGGAATCGCTGGATTCCCAACGATTATGCCGGAAATCACTAGGTTGCTTAGAGATTTTGTGCATAATCACTTGGCCAGGTTCTAGACCTGATGCTTTCTTTTCCCTTTGCGAGCGTTTCTGCATGTGTATAACATGTTAGAATACTGCACTTGAACAACGAAATTCTCAAACTTCTCCATGTCTTATATCCTTAAGCTCAAAGTCATCCTGAACTTATGGCCAACTTGTTTGAAAAGTCCTTTGATGTATGGATGAACTCCATGTCGAGGGAGGAATTTCAACGATTAAGTATCTACAACCTTGCTATATTGTTCACCCTCGAACAAGTGAAGCTTGTTTGGGTTCTCCTAAGGGCTTTCATCAAGTTTTAGATGCTTGACCTTCACATCTTCCGCCTAGGAGGGACCAAGGAATTGTGTCCTTTGGTAGAGGATCTTTCCGCAATCTTGGGCATTCCCCCAAACATCAACATGGCACTTCCCATGTTGGGTGAGAACTTTGAATCCTTGTATGAAGATTATCTTGGCTTTGACCACGAGAAGGCTAGAGGTATTCTTGACAGGGATCACTTCAACTTGCTCAAAGTGATCAACCACTTCTCTCCTCCTCCCTTGGAAAATGATAGAATTGCAAGGACGTTCCGTCGTCGGACATTTGTTTTGTGTCTTCTATGCCGCTTCCTTTTTGTGGGAAGTGGTAAGATGGCCCGAGCCTCACTTTTGCATGTCATCAAGATGATTGAGGAAGGATGTAGTCCCATGGCTCTTGTTGTGGTAGAAACACTTGCTTGCTTCGATTGCTTGGTGTACGAAGAGGATGTCGACTTCTCGGGAAGTCATTTACTTCTTCAAGTGAGTCTCAATGCCTTTTCTTCTCTTTTTTTTTTTAACATGCATGATTTTCATTTGTATGATCATTGATCTTTTTTCTCTTTTTGTTTTTGCAGGTTTAGCTCTTAGAGCATCTTCGGTTGGTGAAGAAAACATAAGCTCTTATCGCCTACACGCCCAAGCAATTTCCGTATCACCAACGGTCATACGAGGAGAAGTCTCTTATTGAATGGATGATTCACTTGGGAGGAAACCTGACCGTCCGTTGGATCGTCTCGTGGTGGCACCTTACCACCATGGTTGGATGCGTGGAGATACCCCATAGTCGGGTTATGAGCCTCACTCACCTCTTCACATTTTACCCCACTCGGGTAATGCGTCAATATACAACACATCCCTAGGAAGGATACTATTGTCATCTGGAGGTGAAGTTTAGTGTTAGGCAATTGGAGATTTTGGGCAATTATTAGAAAGAACGCCCACGTTGGGTGGTGCCCCGCAAGACTTTGTCTCCATTCATGATGAGGCATTACCTTGCATGGATGATCTTCAGAAATCCAAATGAGCGCAAGGAGTCTCGAGAAAATGAGATACAAGGGTTGAAGAAGCAAGCACCTCCACCTAGCAAACCTAAGAAGAAGCCTCCTCCGCCACCAAAAAAGAAGGCAAACTTGAAGCCCCCGGTTTCGAAGGTTCATCCTATGGACGAGGCACTTCCGAAAACGAGAAAGAAGATGTTCTTGGTTTGGAATCGTAAAGATGAGGTGAACACGAGCATGGCTCCCCCGATCGAACGTCGTCCTCTCAAAGAGAAAAAAAAAGTAGGACACATAGGTCCCTTGCTAGGATTTAGAATGATGTATGTTATGGATTCCCACTCTAGGAATAGCTTTTTGTCAATGAATCAATAAAAATTAACCTTATATCATCTGTTGTTATTTTTTTATTTTATTTTTATCAATATATGCATTGGTCTTACTGTTTTTTTGCACGATGGGAAGGACTGCATCGATACCATAAATGAGTTAATCAGGCGTAGCACCTGTGGATGTCCGCCTGGTGATCCAATATCCCCATAGTGCCAACAAATGTTTGTTAGGCCAGTCCTTGTATGTCTCACTAATCTTCTGGAGAATGGTTTTGATGTTTTTGTCGGCGGCCTCGACAGCGCCATTGGTTTGTGGCCTAAATGGCGATGACCAACGATGATGTATCTTGTATTATTACAGGAGGTCAGCAGTTTCGTTTTTGAAGTGGGACCCATGATCACTGATTATCTCGTGTGGGACTGCATTTCGACAAATCACATTATTGTTGATGAAGTTTGCAGTTTGTTTGGAAGCTAACTTCGAGTAGGATGCTGCTTGATCCCATTTTGTGAAGTAGTCAATGGCAACAAGGATGTACTTGTGTCCACCTATGCCAGTAGGACTTATTTTACCGATAATGTCAATTCTCCAAGTTGAGAAAGGCCATTGGAAAGTCAGACCATGAAGTGTTGAAGGCAACATGTAATGTAATTTTTCATAAATTTGGCATTGCATGCATCGTTGCACATACTTACTACAATCTTTTTCCATTGTAGTCCAATAATAGCCTTGCCTTATTACTTTCTTTGCGAGCGTGTGCCTGTTCATGTGTGGGCCTCATACTCCTTCATGCACTTCACCCATTGTTTGTGTCGCCTGTTCTTCATCGACGCAAAGAAGGCTTACTCCATATGGGGTTTTCTTGTATAATCTGTCCTTGTAAACCAAAAGTTGTGCAGCGAGAAGGCGAATGGCCCTTTGTGCCCATGGGTCATCACACCCAGGATGGTACTCCTCGCTCAATTTGTAATTGAGGATGGTAGTACACCATGGAACTTTCTCTAAAGTGTCCACTTCTAAGGTGTGATGGTGAACGGGTTCTTCCCTCCGTTCAATGTACATGGGCATCGTCTCGATTTCGGGAGGGATAATGATCATGGGCGCTAACTTAGCGAGTGCATCCACGAATCTCTTTTCTTTTCTCAGAAGGTAGGTTTAGCGGAATTCCAAAGGCATGACACGATAGCAATACGTTCCCTATTGTGTTATGAAAGTCGTTTTTAGCATGTCTTCTTCGGCCATGAGGAGTTGGTCATATCTTGCATAACCGTCAATAAAGGATAAAAGCTCGTGATCAACGGTATTGTTGACCAGGACATCAATGTGGGGTAAGGGAAAATTGTCCATGGGACAAGCTTTGTTCAAATCTCGAAAGTCGAAACACATCTTTACTCCTCAATCTTTTTTCAGGAAGGGTACGGTATTGGCTACCAGTTGGGGGTAATCGGCCATGAAAATAAACCCGAAGTTGAGTTGTTTTTCTACCTCATCCTTAATCTTCAATTCCCACTAAGGTTTCGCTCTTCGAAGTTTTTTCCTAACAGGTTTTGCATTGGATAAAAGTGAGATTTAAAGCTCGGCGATGGATCGGTCAATTCCCGGCATGTTCTTATAGGACCATGCGAAGACATCTATAAATTCCTTTAAGAGGTCGATTAGGTCGGATCTTTCATTTAGAGTTAGAGTTAGACCAACTTTAACCTCTTGAGGGTTATCGTTAATTTCAAAGTTAACCGTCTCGGTTTCTTCAATTAATGAGGTTTTTTGTTCATGTTCGAGCATGGCTTGCATGAGTGATTTACGGTCTGTAGATTCATTAGTGACAAAACAATCCAAGGAGTAAGAGGAATCATCATTCATTTTATTGATATTTTCAAAGAGTACATCAACGGAAGGATCAAAAACTTTGGGAATGGGGGAACCTAGCTTCCTAATCCTCTCAGGACGCGAGTGTCCTGCACTAGCAACAGAATCAAAATTGCTGTAGCTACTTGAATCTGAGTCGCTCAAATCGAACATAGGCCCTTCTCCGATGCCGATGCTGAACTAGTGCCTGAAGTTGTCCACTTGCAAGTGCGATGCATCCCTCGATCGTTCCAGTGGCAGGTGCGATTAGCTAGGAGGCGTCGAATTCTGTGTTCTTGATGGCCAGAACTACGTCGTTGTCTTCTTGTGCCAGGATCCTATCTTGCCCAAAAAGGAGACCGAATGCATTATGAGGTAAGGGTTGAGCCCAATCAAGTGAGGGTAGGTCCTGAAGCTTAGAGATTTCACATTTTCAAGAAGGTTGCAATCCACGAATATTCAATGCCTAGGATTAATGTGCCTTCATTTTACAGGTAATGTGGCTCGGGAAATCCTTAGTAAGGGAAGTTATTGCCTGTCCGAACAAACTGTTCGTTCAGGGTGTGGGGATAAATATGTTTAGTGCGATCGAAGGAAATGCCTTCTCGTATGGTCCTCTTTCGTCTTGCTTTTCTCGACATCGATTCTTTAATTTCATGAATCGAGGGAGCGTAGCCTAGGCCAAATGTGAGGTTCGTGGATTGTGGCCACCGAACAAAACTCGGGCCTTGGGTGTGCTTTCCTAAACCCATCCTGGGCATGTAGCCCTGTTTTCGAAGGATGGCATTGACATGGAAGTTGGAATGAGGATTAAAGTCGAATGGAACTTGTTCATCCTCAATATCAATTATTTCAGCGTTAAGCCCGAAAAGTCCTCGTCTTGTTCGCCATGATCTCTTTTTAAGACGGGAGTCTTGGACGAGGTGACCTTCATTTGGTCGGCCTCGATCACAAGGACTTTTCCTTCTATGACCACTTTTACTTTTTGGTGAAGGGTGGATGGTACGACATTGATGATATGTAACCATGGTGGTCCTAGGAGGAATTTAAAGGTGGAGGAGGGCATGTCAATGACGAAAAAGGTGACTCGTTTTTCGATGACACCAGCAGTAACATGGATGCTGATGGTGCCGAGCATGCTTCTCCTAGAGTTATCATAGGCTCTTAAGCCTTCCGATTTTTGTGCGAGGTCATATTGGATGCCTAGTCGTTTTGCAGTTCTAATAAGGCATACATTGACTGCGGACCCATTATCAACGTGTGCGATGGGTGCGTGATGTTGATTACACGTCATCGAAGGTATAATGACTTACTGTGGTTTCGACCATCCTTAGGTATGTCTTCATCTGAAAATGTGATCGTGGTGGGCGATCTTTCCTCCGTCAAGAAGCTTACACGTTTGGAGGGAGACGTTTCAGGTGAAATATTAATTTTGTTGAGTTCAACGAGGAGAGCTTGCCTATGCTCCAGAGACAATGCTAAAAGTTTTCAAACGGTAACGTTGGCTTTCATCCTTATGAGTTGTTTTAGTAAAGGTTTATCGGGTGGTTCTTGTGCCACTATCTCTTTGCCCTTGTCAGCTGGGTCATCGTTGGTCTTGGATAGACCGTCTTTGCTCCCGCAAAATTTGCCCGACCTAGTTAACATATCAACTTCGTCTTCCCAAACCTCATGTTCGAAAAGCCATGCATTGTCATAAACCTCTTCGTACTTTAGGGATACATCCCATACATCCTCTTCATCGGTATCCCAAATACTGGTAATGGCTAAATGGCCATGCGGTGATATGGGTTCGATAAGTAAAGTCGGATCAAACCCTAGGTCGTCGTCGAATTATAGCAAAAATGGACTCCTTGTGAGATGCGTGGGGATTCTTATTTTTGATCGGGGCACATGCAACCTTAGGTAATGGCAAGGTGCCATTATTAATTAGGTATTGGATCGTGTGTCTTAAAGTCCAACCGTTGGCGGTCTTGTGGCCCTTGTGACGGTGATACTTGCAATATTGTAGCTCTTGGACCTTTTGTCCTCTAGGCGTTGGGAGTGGGCCCATGATGAGCACAAGTTAGTACATTGTGTGGAGCATGGTTTTACGCGGTGTTTGGTGCCATGGGTATGAGTATTGAGTTGCTTTCTCGTTAATTCAGGATTTTAGCTTTTGTGCAAGAAAGAGAATATGGGTATCATCGACGTGTCAAGCTTATGCATTTTGGGGTCGTGTTCGGGTTGAAGATTGATATTAAAACCTTGCGGGCAAGTTATAGGACCTTGGGTGAGGCAAAGAAATCAAACTCGAGAGCCGAAGCGAAGCGGAGAAGCGTTCAGCAGGCCTGCGTGCAGCACACAAGCTGCGCGCAGCGTTTGATGTGTTCTGTGCAGTTGCGCGCTACTCGCCATTTTGCGCGCTGCGCGCCTCATAGTTTTTCTGCTGACCCAGCTTTCTGCGCGCTGCGTGCTCTAGGTCTTTTCTCGCGATTCGCGCGAGCGGTGTACCAGTTATTTTCCTACTTTTAGGTACTAGTATAAATAGGTTTTTGGAAGGTCTTTTGAAGGACACTCTGAACTTTTTAACTACTTCTCTCTTTCATTTTAATTTGGTGATTTCTATGGAGATTGTAGCTCAAAACTATCATCTTAGATTGATTTATTGAAGCTACTTCCTAAAGATTGTGAGATTTCTCAACTCTTTTTCTTGTTCTTGACTATCATTTCATTACTTGCTGTTGTTTTATGATCTTTACATGTTTTTC
>ONZA01011838.1:29448-39546 GCA_900322205.1 Kewa caespitosa | reverse complement strand
TAGTAGGAATAGGATATGGAATACTTGTGCCTATATAAGGGGAGGTATAGGCATTGGGAGAAGTATTCTCTTTTGTGTAGTTTACTTAAGCTAAGGTTAGAGCTTGACTATTGAGAGAAACACGTAGAGAGTTCGTGTATTGCTTAGATGAAGATTATCTAGTAATACAAATCAGGGTGAAGGATTCAACCTTCACGGGAAAACACTTGTGTCTTTATTTTCTTGCTTTATGTGTGTGTTTAATTCTTTTTCGATTATCTTGCTATTATAACCCAACAAGTGGCATCAAGAGCTATGGGTTCATCGATCGAGAAGGTATTCGGAGGCAAGTTTGAAATTAAATTGTTCAACGGGAAGAACGATTTCTTGTTGTGGCAAAGCATGATCAAGGATATTCTTATTCGACAAAATTTGTATGATACCTTGGAGGATAGGAGGCCTAGTGGGGTGAACAACGTCAAGTGGACAGAGATGAAGCTACGCGCAACAAGTACGATCCGGTTGGCTTTAGTACCCAAAATCAAGCACAACGTTCTTACGGAGACGTGTCCGAAAGGTTTGTGGGAAAAGCTCTTGGGTATGTATGCCTCAAGATCTATTGCAAACAAGTTGTTTTTGAAGAAGGTTCTTTTCTCAATCAAGATGGAGGAGAAATATCGTGGTTCAAGATCACCTAAACGAGTTCAATGGCTTGATAACCAATTTAACTAGTCTAGGTGTGACGTATGAAGATGAAGACAAGGCAATCTTGTTGTTGGTTTCTCTTCCAAGTAAGTATAACCCGTTTATTACGAGTTTACTTATTGGAAAACCGACTCTTGCCTTGGATGAGGTCGTTGTTGCGGTTCTTGAAGTGGAAATATTGATGGTGCAAGGGGGATCTATTTCGAGAGTTAAGTGGCGAAGTCCCGTTTCAAGAAGAAAGATAATCCTAACGTCAAGTGCTTCTATTTTGACGAGGATGGGCACATACAAATGAGGTATCCGAAATACAAAGAAGACTTGATGGCGATGAGGAGAGGGGTTGGGGGAACCGCTGCGACGATAAGTTGTATTGACGATGAGGGAGACTTGCTCTCGGTGGAAGAAGAGAGTTCACCGAATGATGCTTGGCTCATGGACTTGGGAAGTTCACAATACGTTTGCTCTAAGAAGGAGCATGGTTTACTTCATATGAGTAGTGTGAGGGGAAGAATGTAGCTTTGCCTAATTGGAAGGAGGTAAAGGTACATGGAGTTGGCGAGACAACGATCAAGATTCATGATGGTAGAATTCAGAAATTGGGCGAGGTAAGGCACATTATAAACCTTGGTCGTAACCTCATATCTTCGGGGAAGTTGGATGGCAAAGGGTGTCCTACTTACCTCAAAAAAGGTCTTTGAAGTCACCAACAACCTCGGATCGGTTATATTCAAAGCTAGGAAAACAAGGGCGAACATCTTCATGCTAGAAGAAAGTAGCGCTAGAGGAAGATCGAGTCAAAAGGAGGCACCGTCAAAGAAAGGGCAATCCATGGAACTTGATGCGAGATCGAGTTGCAACGTTGTTGGGCTTGAGAGGAGGATTGTTGGAGCAAACCCTACAATTAGGTTCAGGTCTCTCAAAGAAGTTAGGAGGAGAAAAGGAAGCAAGTGTATCGAAGAAGAACAAAGGCATTGAGCTAGGGCTTTCGCTCGATCGGGGGATTCGAAGGATTAAACCGCGCCCGATCTGGCGATGGGCAGTGCATTCAGGTTGTTACATTTTTCTTCAGTTTATGTTTTCTAGTGTCGTTGGGCTCTTTTAGGATANNNNATGGGAGTTTTCTATAGTTGTTATACTTATTATTTTGTGATAAAATAATTAGTATTATGGTTAGGAAACTAGTATCCTAGAGGATTGTAATTCTTATTCTAGTAGGAATAGAATATGAAATACTTGTGCCAATATAAGGGAAGGTATAGGCATTAGGAGAAATATTCTCGTTTGTGTAGTTTACTTAGGCTAAGGGTTAGATCTTGAGTATTGAGAGAAACACATAGAAAGTTCATGTATTGCTTAGGTGAAGATTATCTAGTAATATGAATTGGGTGAAGGATTCAACCTTCACGGGAAAACACTTATGTCTTTATTTTCTTGCTTTGTGTGTGTGTTTAATTCTTTTTTGATTAGCTTGCTATTATACCCCAACAATATGCTTGCTTAAATTAGAGAAAATACAGTTATAACAACACTCCAAAAACTACTAGTTCAAAAGCTCCTACTCTACTGAAATACCCTCATGTACATCACATGAATTACACACTAAATTTTTTAACAAAAAAAAACACTATACTTGTTGCGGGGTATAGCAAAAACCACCCATTCTAAATCTCAAAAATTTGATCTTGCTCGGTTACCGTTGTTACACCAAAATTGCTTCACTCATCTCCCCTTGCTCGACATATGAGGGTCGGATTAGAGGTATAAAAATCATGAGACTCCTTACATTCCACTCATGCGAACTCCCCATTGTATACTTTTAAAATCCACGCCAAAAACTCCACTTGCCTTTCTTGGCCTTGCTTTGCGGAAGCATCAACCACACTATTACAAGCTTAGTTCTTGTATACAATTTTTAAATGAACACCTTACCTCATATTGTATATTATTAAATTCAAATCAAAGAACAATACTGAGTTCCACCATATTGCTTGTTACACAACAACATTGCTTAAATCAGATTCAATGGTGACCAAATAGTTTGCCATCCATTTAGTTGACAATGATAATTTCATAGCTTTCCTTATTGCTTTTAGCTGAGATGCATTGATCTCTATACTGTCAATCTTACTTGAAAATACACACATTTGAAGGTTTCTGAGAAGTGTCAAAGCACACCCCCTATAGTTGTGTTTCCGTTGCTTTGTCTGAATGTAGCCTCAATATTCCATTTCAAACTTCATGTTTCTAGTTTCTTCCGCACTTTTATTAGTTCAAGTATCACTTTCTTTATGATTTTATTATCATTCCACCTTAGGCATTTTAGGTTTCTCATTGCCTCATGCGACGTATAAGAAAAATAATCCTTCCATCCATAATCTACGAACCAAATCTCACAAGAGCCAAGGAACACAATTCAAGTGAAGATTTTTTTCTCATTCTTAATTATTCTATTATTTTTTTCCTTCCAACAAGCTCCAAATTACAATGAAAAATGTTGTAATCCATACCTTACGGAAGAATTTTCCCTATCAATATTCCACTCATTGCCCAAACATGTCCCTGGCTTTGAAGGAGATGACGAAGTTAATCCCCCAATAATTCTAGCCACCAGACCCAAAGTTTTCTCGCCATAGAACAATGCTAAAACAGATGGTTACAACTCTCTGGTTCTTTCTCACACAAGACGCACAATGCAATGGAAGCAAGGATTACACCAGTCCTTTCTACTTTCTCTCTTATGGTTTCTTCTTTCAATAATACCATCCATACAAATATATGTATACGATATGGAACTAGACCAAACCAAACCCCTTTCACAACATCTCCACCATAATTCAATTGAGCTAACTCAGAACAAAATGATTATAATGAGAAAGGTCCATTGGCATTCACCCTCCACATTGTCATATCAACATTTCCTTCATTCAATTGCAGGCCTTGTAGTTCTTTCAATAGTTGTTTTTTCTCTTTTTCCCATTCAAAAAGTCTTCTTCTTCACTAAATAGACCATCTAATCTGTAGCCTATTCCATAAGGCCAAGTTTGCAACTGACTTTTCCTTATCTAGAAACATAAATTACTGTCTTTGGAATCTGAATTTTAGTGACAAATCTCCAAGCCATATATCCTCCCAAAAATGTGCTTTTGAGTCATCTCCTACTCGAATTCTCAGGCTATTTTGAATGACCTTTTTTGCATCCTTATGATAGAGAACACCATGAAAAGTCTCCTACAAAAATCATACTTACTTTTTAACCACTTGACACCATATTCTATCATCTTGCTCATGGAATTTCTAGACCCACTTAAATAGTAAGCTTACATTTTTGTGAAGTAAATTCTCCACCCTAAGACCCCCAAGATTTTTTGGCAATTCAACCAGTTCTCACTTATCGGAGCAATGAATTTCATTTCTTTGTTCCTTGCTAAAGAAACTTCTCATTATCTTCTTAATTTTGGTTTCCGCACCTATTGGGAATGGATACAAGAAAAGGTAAAATAAAGACAGAGTACTTAAAATTGATTTCAACAACGCGAGTCTACCCCTCAATGACAAAAGTTTACCTTTTAGGTAGCTAATTCAGCATCCATCTTCTCTAGGACAGGTTTTCGCAGTTCATACCTCCAAGGATCTCTACCAAATGGCAGTCCTAAGTACACCATTGCAAGATTTTTAATATGACATTTCAACTGGCTAGCCATATTAGTTAACCTTTTTTTTTTCTCTCCATTAATCCCACATAGATAACTCTTATGAAAATTCACCTTGAGACTTGAGATCAATTGGAAAAAGAGTAACAATTGTTTAATATTTAGCAAGCTCACCTCATGTGCAATGGCTGAAAATGATTGTATCATCAGCGAATCGAAGGTGGAATATCTGGTATTCATCCGATCCAACCTTAATTCTTTCCTTCATATTTTGATTAGTCGCCCTCTTGATCATCACATTCAAAGACTCATCTACCAGATTAAGGAGTAAAGGGAACAAGGGGTCCCTTGCCTCAAACCTTTGTGAATCTTAAATCGCTTTGTAGGAGTGTTATTTATCAGAATTGATAATGATGCTGATTGGATACAAATTGCCATCCAATTTCCTCACTTTCATTTAAACTCCTCCGTTGTCCATTGAAGAAAACTCCGAGCAACTGAGTTATACGCTTTGTGAAAGTCTAACTTGATTAAGACCGCTTTTTTTTTCTCTCTTTTACATGAATCAATCACCTCATTTGTGATAAGGATCCCGTTAAGAATATATCTTCCCTCTATAAATGACAGTTGTGATTCACCCACAAGGCCATCCTTCATTTTTTTGAGCCATCCCACCAAGATAATTGAGATAATCTTACAAATACATCCTATCATGTTCATAGGGAGAAAATCTCTTAGCTTCATAGGTGCTTCAAGTTCTGGGATTAAAGCAACAACAGTTATTGTAAGCATGTGACTTGCAATTCAACAAGTCTTGCTTTCAGGTATGCTTGCCTGATCGGGCAAATTCACCTTTGTTGTTGTGCCCGATCGGGCACAAGGGGCAAGAAGCGATTTTGGCGAGTTGCCTGATCGAGCAGCTTTGCACTTTGTGTGTTGCCCGATTGGGCAGCTTCATGCTTTGTGTGTTGCCCGATCGCGCACATGTGCGCGGTGCGATGTGTGGGCTTTTCTTTAGGCCTTTGTTCTATTAGGTTTAGACCTAATTGTTATAAATACTCTTCTAGGCACATTGTTAGATATAACATCAGTAGGATTCAAGAGATAGAGAAGTGAGATAAAACACAATTAGTTGAGTGCTAATCTAGGTTATCTTTAAATTCTTGTAGTGAGAACTTGTGAGATTGTATACCTTGAGAGATTAGTGTTTGTTCTTGCTAGTATTTATTGTCTCTTGGAAGATGACGAGCATGAAGATTGATATGGCAAATGATCGCTCGATGAAATTTAGGCTATGAAAGGCGAAAATGCGAGCGTTATTGGTTTAGAATGGATTGTCAAAGGCGCTGAGTGGAAAGGAGAAGAAACCTGCAGAGATGACGGATGCTCAATTCGATGAGATTGATGAGAAGGCCTTGTCCACCATACAATTGTGTCTCTCGGATGAAGTGTTGCTTAAAGACAATTGCAGGCCTATGGCTGAAACTGGAGTCACTTGACATGTCGAATAGTGTTGTTAATCGTCTGTTGTTGAAGAGTCGACTACATGAGTTGAAGCTTGAGGAAGGTAAACCTGTTAAACCTCATCTTGATGCGTTTGACTCTATTATTTTGGATTTACAAAATATAGATGTTACAGTGGATGATGAGCATTTACCATATCGTTGTTGTATTCTCTACCCCTGAATTTGGTCACTTTAGGGAGACTGTGATGTTTGGTCGGGATGAATTAACCTATGAGGAAGTGAAGTTTAACTTGATGCAAGTTGAGTTAATGGAGGGACAACTGGTTGGTAAATCTGAGGTTTCTCCTGCTGTTGGGTTGGTTGTATCAAGGGGTAGACATGATGAAGCGAGTTCTAGTAAGGGATTCCACTCTAAGTCTAGTGGTAACAAGTTCAAGAATGTGGTGTGTCATAGTTGCCATAAGAAGGGTCATATTAGAAAGTATTGTTTTGAGAATAACAATAATTCTAATAACTCAACTGGAAAGAACAAAACTGAAGTCGTTGTAGCTTAGGAAGATGACAGTGATAGTGATTGTGATATACTTACTGCTTGTGATTCGAGTCTTGAGATTCATGATAAGTAGATTCTGGGTGCTCCTATCATGTTTGTTCTAACAAGTATTGGTTCTATACATACGATTCAATTCGAGGTGGAGTTGTATCGATGGGCAATGGTACTACTTGTAACGTTGCTGGAGTCGGGACTGTGAAGTTCGAGATGCACGATGGAGTGGTAAGGACTTACACTAATGTCATGTATATTCCCGAGGTAAAGAAGAACCTTATATGCTTGGTACTCTTGACAAGAGAGGGTATCGATGCACCATTGGAGGTGGAGTTCTAAACGTCACCAAAGGGGCACAGGTTGCGGTTAAGGGGAAGCAAGTAGGGACCTTGTATAAGCTTGTGGGTTCAACAGTTGTGGGGATTGATGTCGCTGCGAAGTCTTTGATTGTGATCGAGTTCGAAGAAAGTATGGCATATGGGACGTGGTCCCGATGGTGAGCTTAGAGGAGACGTTCTCCTCGGTAAAGGTCTAGACGGTTGATGAGACACTTCGGGGAGGGTCCTTCGAGAAGGTTTGGCAATGGAGAGTGTTCGTGTTCTACTATTGATGTTGAAAAGTATGGATTGCGCATCAAGGTGGAGATTTGTAAGCACATGACTTGCAATTCAACAAGTTTTGGAAACTGGTATGCTTGCCCGATTGGGCGAATTCACCTTTATTGTTGTGCCTGTTTGGGCACAAGGTGTAGGAAGTGATTTTGGCGAGTTGCCCGATCGGGCAACTTCATGGTTTGTGTGTTGCCCGATCGGGCACATGTGCGTGGCGATTTGTGGGCTTTTCTTTATGCCTTGTTCTATTAGGTTTAGACCTAATTGTTATATATCTCTTCTAGGCACATTATTAGATATAACATCAGTTGTATTCAAGAGATAGAGAAGTGAGATCAAACACAATTAGTTGAGTGCTAATCTAGGTTATCTCTAGTTCCTCGTAGTGAGATCTAACTTGTGAGATTGTATACCTTAAGAGATTAGTTGGTGTGATTGTGGTGAGTTAGAGAGATTGTTCATCCTTCTTGTACTCTTATATTCTCTTGTTCTCTTGGTTCCTCATAGTGGATTGATTTCTCTGTTGTCCGTGGTTTTTACCCTTGTTTAAGGGTTATTCACGTAAATCGTTGTGTCCTTTTTACCCGTCCTTGTTTACTTCTCGCACGTACATATTTATCTTCATTGTCATCTAGAAATGGAAATCTAGCCCGTCACCCTAATAGCTACGTCTTATCCCCTTAATAATATATCAGATTCCCATAAATTATGAATTACTTTCAGTACATCAGCTTCAATCGCATCCCGTGTTCTTTTCATGAAGTTGAAATAAATTCAACGGACCCATGAGATTTTGTTCCATCACAGGCCCAAACCGCATCTTTCACCTCAGGTATCCCTATGCGTTCCACTAGCATCTCTAATTCAGCTATTGTAATTTTCTTGAATCCCAAATCATCAATGTGCGGCTTATTTCGGAAACGTTTAAAGAAAATTTCAATGAAGAAGTTCACCGATTCCTCTTCTATTCCTTTATCGTCTTCATTTATCACACCATCTTTGATAATCTTTGACATTGTTTTTTTTCTTGATCTATTGCTTGCGCCAATAAACTTCATTTTTTGTGTTTTAGTCGTCATCTTTGATCCACTGTTGTTTTGAATTCTGGCACCAATAAACTTCATTTTATCTCAACCAAACTCGCAATTCATTGCTACACTTCGTTCTTTCTTCTATTTCCTCTTTTTGCAACATTCTAGATCCCTTGACCTTGTCAATATCCCCATTTTGCCCCCAACACCATGCAATTTTCTTGTCAACAACCTCAAATGACATTTTGTTCCATTCTTTCATCCTTATTTTTGTCGCTTTTAATTTTTCTGTAAATGGTTGATATTGAGATTTTATTTCCGTCATTTTAGTATTATTAAGAAAATCTTTAAACTCTTGAACACTTCCATTCATTACAAAGTTACTCCCCCTATCATTGCTCTGTATCACTTGATTGAAGTCTCCAATGAACATACTCGGTAATTGATTATTTTTTCAGGTTTGTGATAACTCCCCCCAAACCTTCTTCATGTTTTCTCTTTTGCGAGGGCCATAAACATTGACGATCATGCATTTTTTTTTAATCTCAGTCATAAGCCCTGAGATAGCATTCCAGTTCGAGCTAATTTTAACATTTTCAGCTTAAAAGGATTGCTTCCTCCACATAGAAATCAAACCTCCTGATCTTCCCCTTGGTGATCAAATGCCCATTGTATCTTATCATTTCCCCATAAGCTTCTAATCATTTTGTCATCAACCGCTTCCATTTTTAATCTTGTAAGCAACAAAAGTCGAGCTTATATTCTCTAATCAATTTTCTCATCACTTATTTCTCCTCTTTTGATATACACACCCTTATGTTCTATGAGATGATGTTCATGAACAATCTACACCCCCTTCATTTTTGCTTGTCACCATGTCTACATTGGCGTCCCACTCATTTTTCTATTCCATCAAAATGTATTTCAGATGGCTCACTACTTATTGGATACCACCTTTGAAATAGAGACCCATTTTCTCCACGAATTTCAAAATGGCTTTCTAGTTAATTGGTTATTGCTCAATCATTTTTTCAACCTTCTTAGTGTTTGCCTTCACACATTCCCTCAAGATCTTTATCGCCTATTTTGTGGGTATCTTCCCTACTAAGCATTTCTCTCTTTCCTTCTTTATTTTTGGTGTCTTTCTTTTCTTGACTCTTTCTTTCTACATTTGAGACACTCCCTCGTCGTAGCCCTAGGGAAACATACATGCCCAGAAAAATAGATGGACGACGAAAAAAATTACATTAGAAATCAAAAATGAGCCATATACAAATAAAGACAAAATAGAAGAATCAAACAAGAGAGGAGTGATGAAAAATCAAGCCAAATCTGTTATTAATTGCATTTTACAGAATTCTAAAGTATGACTTGTTGATGCATTAATAATCATGGCATGACTTGATCTCATACTCTTTCTACTGACATGAAATTATTATAACTTTATGCTTGGACTAGATCACCATAACATCTCATCCATGTTTGACGCCACTCATATTCTGGAGCTTTATTCCATTCTTTCACTTCTTGAAACCACTCATTCAATTTTATAGATCTGAAGAAGTATCTTATATCTCCTCACTTATTGTTTGGAATATCATGATTTTTGGGCCTCCCATTGCTTGTAGAGCGATATTTTCATTCACTTCTTCCTCATTTAGATTTGCAAAGCATTTGCTGTCACCATTGATTTTGCTATACCAATTACACTTCTCCAAAACCATTCTATATTTTTCTCACTTGCTTGTCGTTTTATTGTGTAGAGTGTCTCACCTTCAACTTTAGCTACCGACACTTTCTTTCTGATTTTTTTTTTTTTCATTTTTTCTCCAAGAATTTTGTTCTTATATGCCAATTGGGGACTAATTATTCTGGTCTATTTTGCTTTGACCTCCTTAGTGTTTCCCTCCACTTTATCGTCCTCCTTTGGGGTTTCCTCTGTTTCTGACGTTGATCACTTGTACATATCTCCTGTTATTTCTCATAGTCGAGTTGGGGATTTTTTTTGTGTTTGTAATTTTGGTTCCTCATGGGTTTTGTTTTTTGTTTTTTCTCTCAAATGTAGCCCATTGAAATTTCAACCTTCTCTCATCCACCCATCTTTATTTT
>ONZA01011829.1:19105-32253 GCA_900322205.1 Kewa caespitosa | reverse complement strand
GCAAGTTGGCCTATCTGATTCTCGAGCATCTTGGAGTGAGTAGCCATCGTCTCAATTTTGGAGTTCAAGCTCTTGATGGAATTCTCCACGGTATCATTTTGCTACTTTTGTGTGATAACAAAGCTTTCAAGCAACATTTCCAGATTTAACTTTTGAGGTTGTGGAGTCGGATTTGTAGACTTTTATTGCAGTTGGAAGCTGGGTGGATGTAAAGGTTCTTGGTTCTTGTAGGAGAAATTGGGATGATTCTTCCATCCGGGGTTGTACGTCTGACACTACGAATCATTTCGAGGAGCACTCTGATTGTAGTTGGCATTGTAGGCATTGGCTTGCTCAATCGTCATCTCTTGTGGTGCCACATACTAATTACCTCCGGCGACTTGCCCTTGGTTGCTACCATATTCACATTGATAGACTTGAGTTTGCGGGTTTGGTTGCAACTGTTGGACTTAAAGGGCTAAGTCATCAAGCTTGTTAGTCAGTAGACTCACCGCATCCACATCTAACTTACCACCAACCTTCTTAGAACTTGATCCTCTAGTGCACCATTGGTGATTGTTTGATGCCATCTCCTCGATCAACTCACTTACTTGCACGGGTGTCTTGGTGATGATGGAACCACCCGTCGTGGCATCAATAGACATCCGTATGTTGGGATGCAATGTGGAGTAAAATGTTTGAATCAGGAGCCATGGTTGAATACCATAAGGAGGACACTTTCTCTGTAGCTCTTTGAAGTGCTCCCATGCCTCATACAATGTCTCTCCTTCAGTCTTGAAGCTATATATATCATTTCTTAGCTTGTTGATCAAATATGGAGGAAAGTACTTGGTCAATAATCCCATCATAAAGCTCTCCCAAGTAGTGAATGTGCTCATTCGTTGACCATTGAGCCAACTTTTTGCTTTTCCCAAAAGAGACAAAGGGAACAACCAGAGTCCAAGTGCATCATCATCAAGCCCATTCAAGTTCAGAGTGTCACACTTCTCCAAGAACAGATAAACGTGCTCATTAGCATCCTTGCCTTGTAGCCCATGAAACTTGTCCTCCTTGATAAAGGTTATGAATGTGGGCTTTATCTAGAAATAATTCGTAACAGCTGGCCTCTGAATGCTCTATCCAATACCACCAGTTGTGGGTTTGGAGAAATCTCTGAGCGAACGAGTGTCGTCTCTCATGATTGCTTCTTCTTCCTCTGTTTGTATCTCTTCCTCTATAGGTTCCTCTCTTTGTTCCTCTTTTCTCCTTTGGTGCCTACTCTTTCTAGCTTTTGATCTTGCGCGGTTTGACTTTTCAATCTCGAGATCAAATGGGACAAGGCTTAATGGACCATGGCTCCTGGTCATGCACAAAATAAAAACTTCGAAAACAGATCAAATGCAAAGGCAATGGAGAAATAAGTTTGAACCAAAGTAACAACGCACGCACACTACTTAGTCTAAATAAGTTTGCAAAAATAAAACAATATTAACTAAACTAGCCCCCCGCAACGACGCCAAAAACTTGATAGCCTCTCAAGCGCACAAGATTATTGCTTTAATAAAATTATCATATCCACAGGGACTAGTGTTAACGATTGTTCAGTTCACGAACTAAGTCAACTAAGCTACGAATTGAAGGACGAATCATTATAACTAATTAAAGAAACTAAAAAAGGATCTCAAAACAATAGGGAATATCAAGTCTTAAAAGCATCTAGGATCAAGGTTCACAACAATAACGATTACTAACTCGGTCGGATCATATTACTGTTGCAAATGCATACTAATGAAGACCAATTAACCTAAGTTAACTATTATCTCCTCTCGAAGTATAACAGTGTATCTAAACTTACCTATCCCCTATTCTCATGGTTACTGTAATCAGTTTAGACCCATTAGGATATGTGATAACTATGTAATTGTCTCAATGGAATTAAACCTACTCTCGTGATTTAACCGCTAGATCCATTTCTAGTTTTTCCGATAGTACATTTTTACCTCTCGGTTTTTCACTAAATATCTAGATCATGCAAATTTGTGAGCAAGGAACTCGTAAGCATTAAGAACCCTTGAAATCTCATCAAAAGTAATATAGCGTTCACAACAATAATAAAGATCCAACCATTATATCAAATAATCATTATCGGGCTATCCCTTATCCTAGAATAAGAAGATTATTCACACATAATTGAAGAACAAATCACAATAATAATATTGCAGTTCATGATCAAGTTAGATATAGAGAATAAAAGAAAATACTTCAAACCTCTATTGATAGTCAAAGCAGATCAAAGATGTTCTTAAAACTAATGTTCGTAATCTTCAAAGATAAAACTTTAGTATTTTCCAAAGTAGAGAGAACAATAAAACTAGAGTAAACTAAAACTAAAACTAAATCTAAATCTTCTAAAATAAGCTAGAAAAAGTGTTTATAAAGGAGTCCTAAATTAATATACCTAAAACTCGGATTAAGAAACAAAGGGTCCGCGCACGCTGGGACATGCGCCCGATCAGGCATTAAGTGCACTAGGAGGGACGCTCGATCGGGCATCTCAGACAACGTCCTGCATACAGTGTTCGATCGGGCGCTTAACTGTACTAGGCTGCCGCCCGATCGGGCAGTTTAGCACCCATTCTGGTTGAGCCCCTTCTTCAGCCCGTTTCCATTCAACTTCGGTCCTATGCTTGCTCGGTCATGCCTAGCTTGCCATTGTGCCATCTTCCCTCCTCGAATTGCTCATCTTGCTACTCGAACTCTCCTGTACACACGGACATTCCCGAACCTCAACGAAATGCGCTGAAAATCATCAAAACCAAAGAGATACCCGAATAACACAAAAATAACCAATTCATAACTAAATCAAGCTAAAATAGCTAAGATAGCCACAAATTCTCGTCAAATGAGAGAAATAATCATAGATAAAACTATGAAAATAAGGCACTTATCACTCTATATTTACTTGTGAAGAATTAATGGTAAAGAACAACGCATGTAGAAAACAACTCAGGGCTTTGTATACTTGTGGAGAGTTGGGTTTCATTAAAAGGACGTATTGTGGAATTTTAATTTAATGAGAAAAGTGCTACGCGGAGAGATTTGCGTACTGTGAATTTATGTTTCCTATAAATATTGTCAATAATATGTAACATAAAATTCATTTCAAATTTGCTCCTGTATTAATTTATAATTATTTCATTCACCTCATGCGCATGAAACCCGCCACTCTATTCTACATTGCTAGTTCCTTTAAGATAGCACAATACGATTCATTGTATACAATCTTTCCGTGACTTGATACACAGTCAATTGATCTCTTAAATGAAGATGATTAGCACATTGAAGCAACAATTTCTTGAACTAGTAGTCTTTATGCGTAAAGTATTAATCCATGTTTACTGTCCTAGATTTTCTCATACACAAACTCCGAGTGTATATGCTCGTTCCAGATAATTCATACTCACAGTTTGGCACACATTTGTAGCATAAACCTCAAACACAAAAATTCAACAGATATTGTACCACGTCCATTTCCGAATAGATACAAGCTTCTATGATTACCATTAAATTTCTAGTCAGGAGTAGACCAAAGAAAATAGTAAAAAAAATTGCAATATCTGTGTTTTAAATGTAGACATTCAAAATTTGACGTCCTACATTGCCACATTGCGCACAAGTAATAACCGAGGTGACCTTTTCCATGTACATTATCAAGCAACCACATGTACAACTACTATAGGTTAGAGATTGAATCAAGAAATGACAAACAAAGCACATGTGCTATATTTCTCTTGTAAATTATTAGCGCAAAGCTCACTATACCTGCCAACCACCCAACCTAGTACACACCAAAAAAGAAAAGGAAAAAGATAAGAGATCAGACCCTTCTATAAAAATGGGCGTTTCCAAAAGTGGTGCTTGGAGGGTTACTAGGAAAATCCAAGCACCCTTTTCATATTGCTAGTCATTGGGAGGGGTTGCTTGGTTAAACACCATTGCTTGGAAAGAAAAAAACATAATTAAAATATTATGAGCAATGAGAATAAATTACTAGTGGGTCACGTATTGGAAACTATGTGGAAGTGCTTGTCATTGGGGCTATTGTTGTTAGGAAGTATATGTTGCGTGTAATGGGGGTCCTTTCTTACTTGCACTACCACAAAATTGCTTACCATTGGAACCTAATACTCTCACAAATCAGAACAAATTAAAGCATTTGGACTTTGAAATCCCAAGCAAATTAAACTAACACTATGGGGATAAGAGGAGTGCTAGAAGTTGAAGTTTATCTCAAGTCAAGTGGAGATATGTTCCACGAGTTATTTGGTAAAAATCCACACCACACTCCCAACTTAACGGCTGATAACATTCACTGTTGTGAAGTGAATGATGGTGAATTTGGCAAGCCTGGCTCTATCATTTTCTGGAGTTATACCGTCGGTGATGCTCTGTCACTCTCTTATCACTTGGTACATCTAGTATTTATTGGCATTGTCGTACGTAATTTGTTTTTTTTTTTTTTTTTCTTGGAATAGTTAAAAAGGATTACACAGGATGACACACTCTCCCACAAAGAGTGATTCCCTCTTATCTTCTAGGAGGATATTAGATAAAGTAGAGTCTTTTAGTGACGAATAACAAAAAGAATCTAGTTTTGATAGATCAAGATTGGAAAGATAGTCTGCTACCCTATTGCCTTCTCGGTAGACGTGTTTGATAGACACCGACTGGAGTTGCCTAATGAGGAACTGGCATTTTCCATATAATGGATCTGCCACGGGACAAAGGTACGGTTGGTGAGAGCATTGAAAACTGTTAGGTTATCTCCTTCTATAAAGAGTTGGGTAGGATGACAGGTAATAAATTTTCATATACCATCTCGAGGGTTGTAGCTTCATCAGGACTAAAGAAATTCCTAGATTGGTAGCTTCAGCATGGATCATATCACCGCAGCTGTCTCGAACAATGAAACCTGCTGCATAGTCCGAGTTCTTCCAGGCCCCATCGAAGTTGAGCTTGATGGTGCCTTGTGGGGGAGGGGACCACATCACATTGATGTGGTTGGAGCTCCTGCACAGAAGATTTTGGTTGGAAAGATTCGGAAAGTGGTCATCTAGTTCCAACCTAATTTTCCATTCTCTTGATAGGGCTGAGGCTCGGAGAATGGCTGCAATCAAGGAATACATTATTCGTCTAAAAACCTTTTCGTACCGCGTTTTCCATATACTCCATAGTAGATAAGCTACTTTGTCAAAAAGAACTGAAGGATCATTGTGAAAATTTGAAAGCCACTTTGGTAGATCAGAAGGAGGGGTAGGGTTTCTAACATTGGTCCATTGGGTAGCGGTAGTATTTTTCCATAATTAAGTGGCCCATGGACATTTTGAGAATAAATGGTCTATAGTTTCAGCACAGTTGTTACACAGAGGACACTAATCATCTAAGTCCATTCCTCTTTTATTTGAGAAAGTGGCAAGTAGGGAGAGCTTTATGAAACAAGAGCCAAAGAAAATTAATAATTGTTTGGGTTACATCAAGTTTTCAGATCCAATTATGTTCCCAATTTGGTTTAGTACCATGATGAAGGTCATGAGCAAGACGCGTAGCCGATTTCGTGTTAAATAATCCATTCGCAGAGGCACCCGATACCATAGTGTCAGAAAACTGACAGTGGGGTATATGGATACCTTTTATAATCTTGCTAAACTCATTGGGACCAAATTTAATAACTTGGGAAAGTTCCATTCAAAATTTGGGGTGATAAACTCACATACCTTGAGATCAATATTATCAATTGATGAATCTTGTAATTTATGGTGATCCTTAATACTCTCTGATAAACACCATTTATCAATCCAAAACTTAATGGATTGACCATTACCTAGTGTCTATCTGATACATTTTCTGATGAGTGATCTCGTTGCCAAAATGTGGTTCTAAATAGACGAGTTAGCTGACCTTTTCTTATTTTCAAAGAGCGTACTCTTAGTCAAATATTTGGCACTGATAGATTGGACCCAAAAAACTTTCCATCCTAGCTTACTGAAGAAGGCTTGGTCCGTAATTTCCATGTGACGAAGTCCAAGTCTACCTTGACTTTTTTGCCTGCATACCTTATTCCATGCCAAAAAAGGAATTCCTTGGGTATTAGATTTCCAAAAAAAATTGTCTATTAATTCTAACCAATTGGTTTACAAATTGGGTGAGGAGTTTCGCTTAATTGCATGACATAAGAAGGCATAGCTTCCAGATTACTTTGGATAAGGACCGTTTTCCCTGCTTTTGACAAAATGTTGTTTTTCCATGTTTGAGATATGGCAGACGTACTTTTAAGCATGTTTTCATAAGCAACTTTGTCAACTCTCCTTTCATCAAAAGGAATTCCTAAATATCGTCCTAAGGAAGCTTTATGTGGAACATTGAAAATAGCTGTAACGGCTTGTTTCGAGGAAGCCAAAACTATTTTAGAAAACATTATTGACGATTTATGATAGTTAACTAATTCTCCAGATTGCTGACAAAAATTGTCAACGATAGTTTTAACTATTGCTGCTGATTTGCGGTTAGCTTTACAAAATAATATACTGGCATCTGGAAAGTAAAGGCTCGGAATTATTGCCGCTTTGGGAGCAATCTTCAAGCCTACCCCATTTCTTTTGTCAAAGGAGGATAAAGTTCGCCTTTTTGATCATACTTCCATACACCAGATAAATAAATAAGGAGAAAGAGGGTCGCCTTGTCTTAACCCTCTTGTAGGCTTGAAAAAATCGTGCAATTGGCCATTAATATTTAGCGAGTAGAAAGCGCTAGGGACACATCCAGTAATCCATTAGATCCACTGCTTAGAAAAACAAAATTTATTTAACACTTGGAACAGGAAGTCACATTCACTTCTATCATAGGCCTTTTCCATATCTAATTTTAGTGCCATCCATCTAGTTTTGTCTTTCAACTTATAAAACATATTATTAATTTCCTGGACTAGCAGTAAATTATCTTGGATGTTTCTTCCTGGCACAAAGACATTTTGATAGGGTCCTACAATAGGTTGAGAACCAGCCTCAATTGATTGACAAAAATTTTTGAGATAACTTTGTAGAGGGTGCTACAGAGACTAATAGGTCAAATATGGTTTGGATTTTCCGGTTCCTGGACTTTAGGGATCAGGGTAATTATATTGTAGTTAATTTCTTTTAATAGTTTACCATTACGGAAAAATCGGGAATGGCTTTAATGCTCCTCCTTCTCCTCCTCCTTCTCCTCCTCCTCCTCCTCCTCCTCCTTATCCTCTTATGAGGAGGAGCAGGAGGGTCCCAATACTTTTGAAAAACTATTGGACCATATCCTTTGGGGCTTGGAGCCTTATTTGGTTGTAGTTGGAAAACTGCTTGTTCAATTTCCTCATCTATAACTGGATGCGTTAGAATGTCATTTTGTTCACTAGAAATTAAAGGAGGGACTTCTGAGATGTTAATAGGACTAACCCTTGACGGGTCAAATTGAAACCTATTTTTAAAACATTGCGAGAATTGGTTTAATACTTGTGCCGGTTCATCTATCCATACACCTGCCGGATCTTTGATCCTATAAAGTGTTCTTTTGTGATTACAAATTTTATTCCTAATATGAAAGAATTTTGAATTGCGGTCTCCATGGTTTAGTCCTATTACGTATCCCAGTGTTTCTGATTAAATAACATGAGTTTTTCTCGTTGTTTGATAAGACGCTCTTCCCATTAGATGAGGCATTGATCCGAAGGATTTAAGAGCGATGTGGTTTGGAAAAGTTCAATTTTTTCTAAATTTTTGCTTAATTAAATATTTAAATTGCCATATCGAATTTTATGCCACGTTTTGAGATCAAACTTGAGGTGTTTCAATATCCTGGTTAGGGAGTACATGGCATATCCCTGGAAGGAAGCATTCCATCTCTTATGAATAATCTGGAATGACTTGTTATTGTAAGCTCATTCCGGTTGAAATTTAAACAGTTTGCGTGCAAACTGGTGCAAGTTTGAGGTATGAAAAGGTAGTGGAGTGTTGTCTGAGCATGAAAATGAGCCTGAAGTTAATAATTTGTCTATGTAAATATTAATCCAGTCACTATTGCAAAAAGCTCTATCGAGTCATTCAAAAGTGATATTCTCGTTGATGTTTCTTCTCCAGGTGAATGCACTTCCTGTGAAAGGAATATCAGTTGCATTGGTAGAAGTAGTAAATTGTTGCAAGATTCTGGTTCTATTAGAATAAGGTACTTCTTCGCCTTGTTACCTCCTAGTGAGAGGAGTTAATTAAAGTCGCCAATTAGGAACCAAGGTAAATTCCAAGGGTCAAATTTGTTAGGTGTTCTCAGAAAGGCCATTTTTCAGGTTGTTGTGCTGGACCATAGACACCATAGATAATGTTTTCTTTTAAATTATGTCTGTCTAGAACTCTTAAGGACACGATTCTATTATCATTGTAAACCTATAACATATTAATGCAAGTTGTGTCCCACATGGCCCATATACCTCCAGATTGTCCCGTAGGGTCAACTATATGCAAGTTATGGAAGCCTAGAGAGGGCACAATTCGATGTGAATTATGTTTTGATGTTTTAGTTTCAAGGACAAACAGAATGTCAGAGTTGAATTTTTGAATTATGAATTGTAGTTATCCCTTAGAAGAGGGTTTCTTAGCCCCATAAATGTTCCAACTAATGATTTGCATAATCTAATGATAGGATAATAACAGTACTGTAGAAAACAGACAATAGATCAAACATATGTGACAAATGAAAAATAGAATCGGACAGTACATTAAGGTCTTAGGAAGTGTGAAGACGTTATACAACCAGAAGTGTGATTAATAATATGTGGTTCTTCTATCCATTTGTCTTATAAGTCTTGTATAGATACTACACTTGCTTTTTGGAACAGGACATGTAAATGTTAACTTACAGGGCGTTGTGAGAGCCCCTACTAATAACTTTCGATAGTCATAAAGACATTATTTCCTATGAGAATCCAAAAGATTGGTGAGTTGAACTGGCTTAGATTTGTTGCATCTTGGCCAATCCTACAAAGACTGGACGCTCTGTATTGTAGTGAATGCCAAACACTAAAGTGGCGATGAAGTGAAACTCGCCACGACATTAGAAATATCACACATTTTTTCATGTTCTTTTGACAATTGAAAGTATAAGTAACATTTGATCTTTGTATTAGCGAGTGTTTGGGTTGTAATGCCCAGTGACTCAGTCTAAGGGGCTTATTTCCCTTCGAGGCTATAAAGCGAGAATTAATTCCTTTGTAAACATGTACCTATGGACTAGAATATGAACGAGAATCAAGTATACTTCGGTCGAAGAGTATTTTGGTTCAAGTTCCCAATATCTTGGTCATAATGAAGTACCTAGTAGGATGGAAATTGGCACAACACATAAGCAAGGATAGAAACGGCACAATTACTTTATAAAACGTTGAGAAGATAGAGAACCCCCTTTGGGTTACAAAGCACATAGTAGTCACATACCGCAAACATACGAGTAGGTTCCTTGTTCTTTAAACTTTACAACATAGAATCCAAAAACACTGCTGCTACCAAAACACATAATCAAGCTACATCCATCAAACTTCAACCATATGCATATACCAGGTACATATATGGACATGCAACACACCATAGAAAGAGGACACATGGGGAAATACATCCCATTAACTTAACTGCTCATCAAACACTCTAGAGGGCTTATAGTAGTCATGCAATTACCAAAAGGCCGACACCTTCCACTTGATCCCTAGCGTCGAATAGCAGTAAGGTAAATGGTAACGACAAGTGCGAATGCAAGGATGGATCCCGTAGATAAACAAATAATAAACCAAGTTTGAGCCGATCCATTGAAAGAAGTAAACATTCTTTGGGCCCCAAAAGGTAATTAAATTAGCGAGTAGATAAAGCAGTGTCATTAGCATATGAAATTTTATGTCTTTTAGCCGAGTCATGCGAAGGAGAAGCCGGTTCGGGATCCGGTACTTCTTTTAGAAGAGCAAAGAGGTTATAATTTTGAATGTAATCTTTGGAGCAATATAAGTCATCATCATTCAAGTCATTTTCAGTGTCGTCATTGACAAGGACTAAATCTGTACGGTTGTCCCTAGTTTCCAACGGCATATCACTCACTTCAAGATGACTATCCCTATTAGCATGGGGTTGTTGGGTAATATGCTTAGATGGTGCAACTGTAGTGTTTTCCTTGAGATATGAAGTTCAATTATGGTCATTTGATTGTTGAGAATCGGTAGAGAGGATATGAGTAAGCTGCGGGGATCGGCCTTGGGATGAACCCCTCACTTTCCCCTCATTCCCATCTTTATGTTTTGCAAAAACATCCTGATGGAATTGACAATTGGCCAAGGCATTAGTACTATTCTTTCTTTGTTTCCAATATGGGGGGCCTACCTTTGAAAGTGCGATTTAGTGACAAGCTTGGGACGAACCTGAATCCAGTTATTATGATCTAAATCTAAATCAACATCGTCAGTCTCACTATTATATATCCCTTTTGCAAATTTTTTGATGTAAATTTGAGCCATCTTATTAAATTTATGAGAGGGACATGCATCTATAATATGGGTCAAGTCTCCACACAAAGCACATGTGTAAGCAACTTTTCATAAGACAAGCCATATTCACACTCATTAATTTTGTAAGAGCTAGGAAAAGGTTTAGTAATATCTATATTGACACAAACCCTAACAAATTTAGTCTTACGGAAAAACTTTGAATTGTCAACAAGTCTATTAGCAGAGCCAACATGACTAAGCAAGCTAGAAAGGGATTCCATGTTCCAGCTTTGGAGAGAAAGACAAAAAACACGAACGCATTGATCGACATGGTTTTTTTTTTTTTTCTCAAGGTAAGGATTAATGTTAGGAATCCAACGCTTTAAGACGAAGTTAAGGTCTCGGACAATCCAAGGTCAGTTATCCCAAACGAAGAGTTTATCATCTACATTAGCGAATTGAATTAAAATCCATTCATTACCTAAGGGTTTGAATGTGAAATCTCCCTTTACATGATTCCAATTGTACTTAAGTTGACCTACTATAGTTTTGAAATTGATAGGGTCACCGCAAATCTTACCTATGAGGCATACCGCTTTCGGTTCAGCAAGGATATCTGCGACACAAGGAGCATGGGCCTCACTGCACTGGTGATTGGGCATGGCATTGGGTGTGCAGGAAAAGTTTTGATCTTGCGCACCGCCTAGACCAGCGGGGTCCCTAGTTGGAATCTCACTTCCACAATTATGATATGCGTATCTTAATAAGCCAAATCACGTGCGACGTCCCAATACGACGGCTTCGAAGGGGTGCCGAGTTGATAACCCTTGCAAGGACGTCCCGTCTCCCCGGGTTCATTACTGCTACCATCGGAGAGTTGAGAAGTACATACGTTATTGGGAGTAGTAGAGGATGGTAAATGATATGCATTTTTAAAGTATTTCGGAGGTGTTGAAGGAGCAAGGTTAGAGTTCATATTAAGAAGGAATGAGTTATAAGATTTTGTAGTCTAGAAGAAAGGTGAGTAGAAGTTAATATAAGTACAAACGGAGGCTAAGAGGCTTAGAATAGTTAGTTGCGAGAAGGACGTAGATGTTATAGTAAGAGAATGCATGAGAAGGTAGTATATATAGAGAACATGCACATAGAGGAGAGGGGCACCCTAGAGGGGTAAAATATAACAAGAAAAAACACCAAAAAAAAACATGCAAAGGGTTAAGAGTGTTAATAGACACGTAGAACCAAGTTAACATCCAATAGTAGTATTGGAAGGAATAAAGGGCCACATAGAGCATAAGGATCCAAAAGGTATTCTTCTTAGACTTGTGTTTGACAAAGTTGAAAACAATAAACAAATCTAACATGCAGAAATGTAAGCCAGGGTGAGGGGGGTTCCCAAGCAACGAAAAGTGAACACTATCCTGATTGGAAGATATTGTACTAAGTCTTCCCAATGACGCAAAGCGACCAAAAGGGAGGGGTAAAGCCAGCAAATCAGAAAGGAACAATAAGCAACATATATATGAACAGTGGAACATGCAGACACAGTAGAGATGTCAAAAGTAAAAGAATTAAAATTGAGAAAATAAGGGAAAAAAGACTGTAATAAGAACAAAATCTAGAGAACAAAGACAAGAAGAGAACCACATATATAAACCGCCAAGACATGGAGAGTTGATAAATTGAAGACTTCATAGCTGGTAACTACGATGCAAAACAAAACATGGGACATCAAGAAAATAGAATAGAAATTCCTCACGGAAATGATAATTAAAAGAACATCAATCTTAGGACAAAGAGAGACAGTAATGGAACCTGATTGAAAATGATTCCAAGCCTTGCAAACTCTTAATCCCTCAAGCCAAAAACGCATCCAAGCTCAGAAAATACGAATTTTATAAACCTGGATTAACATTTGAAGGTCATTACACAGATGATTTAGGAATGAATAACAAAAGAGTTAAGATGTGACTAGAATCAACTGTGATAAAGGAAGAAAAAATTGATTTTGATGAGTAATTGAAATTGACTGTAAATCTGTGAAAACCGTAGGCTCCAAATTGGGGTTTTCTGAAGTAATCCAAAGGGGTTTGCAATTAAACCTACAAAAACAACAAAATTAAAGTTAAGGGATTTAATTCATATCTCAGATCTAATTGGGAATGAATGAAACAGAGTAATGATCAAGGAAAGGAAGAAATCGATTTCGAATCGATGAAGAACTGAGGCGAATTCGTATGATGAGAGATGGGTTTCTTGAGATCAATGAGTCAAGATTCAAGTGTTTAAGGGTTCGGTGAGTAATTGAGTCGGTTAGGGCGGCGTGGTCTCATGATACCAATCTAGAGTTTGTCTATTTGCTGAGAGAGAAGGGTTGTTCAAAATTACGTAATTAGTTTTTAGGGCAAGGATATTGCTAAAATTTTGGTGAATTATAACCCAATTCGTCTTAATAATCTTGATGCAATTCTTGCAAAGTTTTACGTAGATATATTTATATGGATACCCCCATTCAAAAAATTGTCTCCCTTAAGGCCGGCTCTCTTCAACTTAAAATCACTCAACCTATCTAAATTGTAATTTATTTTTTCTGAACCTATCTTAAATGAACTTATTTCTTTGAACT
>ONZA01011829.1:2758-18877 GCA_900322205.1 Kewa caespitosa | reverse complement strand
TGTTTCATTAGTAGTAATTATTTATTCTGAATTTTTTTTTGTTAACTTTATATATTTTAGAGAATCTATCTAATATATATATTATGAAACTTGGGTATGTGAGCTATTTACTCGAATTGGTGTAATTAAGTAGTCGTATATATAGTTATAAAATTAAATGTTGTAGAATTTGAAAACCTCAAACGAGCTTCTATTGATGAATGTACGAATGGAGTCAAAAGATCAATGACCAACACAGTTGTTAACTTATTAATAAGACTACCAGAGTCACTTAGAGTCTTACGAGATATCTGGCACATCTTTTCAGAGCATTATTTAAACTTTGCACATCTTTCCAATATCTTCGTTAGAGTTGGGATCGAAGTAAAATATTATCTTATAAATATTTTATTTTATCGAGTATCAACTTGTTGAGGTTTTACTGTAATTATAACTCATTGCTGGAAGTATTTTTTTTTTTGTGTGTTTTTTTTTTTTTACTTATTTTAGGACATAATTTGTTGTTTCATTCTTCAAAATAGGATTAGGGTCATTTTTTTTTTATATTTTCTTTTTTCCTAGCTATATTAGGAGTCTTGTGGAGCCGAAGCTTTAAGGTATTAGCAAAAAGTTGCTCTTCTTTAATATTTTTTATTTATGAATTTTATAGCATTGTTCAATCGATTGTGTAATTTTTTTTTCTTTTTTTTTCCAAAATACTTTCTATGTAATCCTTATCTTTTTGTTGTTCTAAGTTTTGAAATACTAATAATGTCATTTTATGTGGAGGACATTCAATTATTTTCAAGGGTAACACAAATTTGTAACTAATAGTTATAATCATTAAATCATGGATAGACGATCGTCAAAAAGCACTAAACAGTGATCGAACGTGGGGACGAAGCTCTCTCACTTTGGGAGAAAGGGGAGAAAGAAACGAAAAAGGAAGAAATCTTACGAAGGAAAGACGTGTTCTTTACTCAGAAAGGAAAATGAGGGAAGAAAGGAAAAGGTGCAAGGAGAAAGTGACTCAAGGGTTTCCCTTTTATAGGCAAAGTCAAGCACCGTCAACGGCTCAGATTATTTGAGGAAAGTAGTAGATGCGCGACACATGGCGTAACGTCCCCCAAGAAGATAATGAAGGCGATCCGGAACATTTTCCAATGAGATAGCGCCTAGATCCGCGAGCCTCATCAAAAAGCACTAGAAAATTTCTAAGTGTTGGAGAGAAAGATCCCTCCCTCAGCGCCACTATGAGCGCACAACACAAGACGAAGGCCCACCCCTCATCTATTTTCTCTTCATCACCCTACCTTGATCGAGTGGGGGCAATGGTATGAAGGACATCTAAAGTGGACGAAAGACGATTACCTCTCGTCCATTATTCCACCAAGATTCCCCAGCTTTCATCACATCCAATAGAGATCATTCGACTAAGGCCGGGACAAACAGAAGAATGAAGCATTACACAGCGAAGACATACAACTTCCATTGCAAAAATAAGCTTGTTCAAGATTCATTACGAAACAAAAGTAAAAAGAATACAACTCTCCTCAAGATGAACGGGAGAGCGGGGAAGAAACGTCGGTCGCATCATCTTCGACGGCATCATGACCCTGGGGCGGAGAGACACCCTCGGCAGCATCCTCCAAGGGAGACAGATCCTCACCGGCCCCTTGATACTCGTCCTCCTCACCAAAATCACCCTCAGCGTGAGGCCCAAGGTGATCCCCGATCGCATCCAGGAAGTCGGTGTTGAAGCCCGAGAGGTCAGCAAGCGAGGTCTTACTGCAGTGATCCCGAGGGTTCCACCCCAGCTGCTCACCATAGGCCTCCTCAATCGTCAATGTAACCTCCCCCGCCTGGGATAGGAGCATCACGACCCGTCTCAAAAACAAGGCCAAGTAGCCCTCCTCAGTGTCAAAGATGGCCATGAAGCGCTCTCTGAGGCTTTCTAGGAACGCCCTCTCGGAAGCTACCATCTTGTATTCCAAGGACTTGTAAGCGGCTTTTGCCGCCTCTATCTCGGACTCCCTCTTGGCAAGCTCGGCTTCAAGAGCAGCGACCTTCTTCTTCTCTTCAGCCATCTCGGCTTCAACTGTAGCAAGCTTCGTGTCGGCGTCGACATTCTCCTTCTCGAGAGAGCTGTAACATTGAGACATCCGATCCCTCTCCTTTTCGGCTTTCTTCTTGGCCTACTCAGCTTTCTCCTTAGACGATACAACCTCGTCTCTCTCCCTCTCAACATCCCGGGATGACACCTCCTGGCGAGCTATCTTGGCGCAGTAACAAGAGTGGAGCACCGCCTACACAAAGAGAAGGCAAGTTAACCCAAAAATATTAAAGAGACCCATGAAGCAAGCAAGAAGAGACATACCTCTGCATCCAGACGACGAGCCATATTCTCGATAGCGCCCGGACGATCCTCCAAGTACCTCTGGTCGTCTTCAGTTATGACCCTCTCTAGGAACGAGGCGACCACTTTCTTCTTCTCTTCCGGAGTACACGAGAGGTACCAAGGGAGAAGGCTCCTCGGTGAGAGGCTCCCCCTCGACTGAACCCCTGCGGGAGGCAAAGGGGAAGGCGGAGGAGCAACGAGAGGCTTCTTCCCCTAATCCTTCACGGACCCGGATGGAGGGTTCCACGTAGCGAGCCCTGTGACAACCGCCGTCGGAATGTCCCTCACGGAACTCTAGTCCGAAAAGACCTCCACCACATTTTTAGCTCCTTCTTGATGCCCGCCTACTTTGGAGGATTAGGAACTGAAGGAATTGACGTCATACGAGAAGACGAGGAGGCAGTCGTCTCCCTCTTGCGCTTCATCTCGACACCCTTCTTCCGGGCGTCAGCCCTCTCCAAGGACATAAGATGAGGGGTTAGGGACAGACCACAAAAGCAATAAGAAGACATTAAAAACAAAACTCACCGTCTTCGCCATGGCTAGGAAAGCTGGTTCTCGGCAACGATCCTGGCCAGAAGTCATCCTACGACGCGACCCCCGTCTTGTCGAGACCCTCCTTGTTGGATATCAGAAAATCACAAGCTAATCCTATCGATGACAAACAATAAAGGTTAGCAAACAACGACGAAGGGACAAGTCACATAAAAAAGGAAAGAAAGGAAAATACCCCGTTCTATGGCATCATTGATCTCATGGTACACAAGAAACTCCTCCTCCTCGAACTACTTCCTCTTGGGTATCCACTGAAGAGGAAACTTCACCCAGATCTTCATATCCATTTTTTCAACCTTCACCTCGTAGTCGAAGAGCTTCACAGAAGACCTACCAAAGGTGTGCCAAAGCAGACCGATCCCGGAGAGGAATTCCACCGAGGAATACCGTCCAAGAAACCGTCCTCATGAGCCTCGACATAAGTACTTGGAGACCCAATCCTCGTTCTTGGATGGCATCTGGGGCACAAAGACGTGTTCGTGCCTCAGCTCGAAATAAAAAAGGGAGTTCACCCTTTGGTGCGGCCGGGGGCTGTTAGTCATGAGGGATCAAAGGCCGAGAGTGGGTTTTATTTTATGTACATTGCAAAAAATAATAAAATATGTGATGTGCCCCCAAGTATTGGGGAGAAGCTACACTGGAGTGACACCAAGAGCCCTCAGTAAAGAGAGGGCAAAGGAATGAAGGGGTGGTCGGAAGCCGAACTTGCCTGAGAGCTTATGAAAATCAAGGGCACCCTCGGGGGCGTGAACCATCGATCCCTCTTCCAGTGCTATCAAGATTGACCTCTCGGGACCTCCGACCCACGTCTAGTAGGAGCTACGCTCGTGGTCAGGTATCACCCAACTGCTAGGTATGGTGCTCGGATCCGTATTCGAGGCCACTTTTTCCTCTTCTATTCTCTTTGGCTTCCTCCTCCTCACGGCTCCCGCCATGCTCGAAGGGATGGTGTACGGGGGAAGCAGGCTACAATGACTGTATCGGGATCCGGGGCATGACGATCCAGCTAGAATCGGGGAAAAATAAAGGGAAAGTAAGAAATTGCTTACCAAGAGACGAAGCCGGCTCCGAACTCTCGTCCAGAACAAGCTTCCTCTTTCGAGAGTACTTCGGCCTGACAGCCTCGCAGACGGCCGGTAGGTCTCATTTCCAACCTCGTAGGGTGATTTGCAGGCTGTTTGCTTAGTCCGAGCCATCCTCTTAGCCATAGTCTTCTTACGGACACGTCGAGCCTGCACCGGTAGCGCCGAGCTCGCCGAAGCCGAAGCACAATCGTTATTATCGTTATTGGCATCTTATCCTTTCGCATCGGCATTGCTCTCTGATGACTTATTATTAATGTTTTCAGGGTGAGGAGGCCGAGGGTCCAACGAGGGCTCAACCCTCTCCTCCTGGCCGACGCAAGGGGGTGCCTCCACTTCGCGGAGGTTATTCACGTCGATCTCCCGGCCAAGGTGGTCCTGGGCCCGAAAGGGGCTTTCCCTTAGGTTGTATCCTCCCAAACCAAGGCCCTTGTCCCCGATAAAGAGCCAAAGGGACACCATTGCCTCCCTCAAGCGCGCTAAGCGGGACTCCAGGGTCATCTCGATGAAGGCCCCAAAGACAGAATCCCATTCAAAGTCATTAAGATACACATTTACAAAGGGAAATGAAGATACCTGAGAAGAAGATGACGCAGCGGTGGAAACTGTTGAGGCCCTCGGTTCTAATGCGAACGAGAATGAAGAGCTTCTCTCTCTAGAAAACTTCTCTCTCTAAAACTTAAAAAAATGAAGCGGAGCAAATGAAGGGAATAGAGTGAGGGGCCTTGTATTTATAAGTGGCAAAGGACTTCGGGGGTGAGAAGTCACGCCTGCTGGGCAAAGCATCACTTCCTTCGAAGAATGTGCCCGGACAAGACCCAGAACCTGCCACGTGTTGGCCATGCTCCAAGCACCCCCCTCCAAAGAGACATTTCTCAAGTAGCGGAAGATGAAAGGGTACACTCTTCAGAAGAGCAGGGATCTTTCATCCATCAAGTTGATTCGTATCAGGAAAGCCCCCTCCATCAAAGATTGGGGCCACGCCTAATACGGAGGGCAAATGTTTCGTTGGTTTCGGCCTGGGCTCCTTTCCAAGCCCATAGGCTCGTTCCCTACCCCATCGTCACTCTTCTGGTTTCGGATTGGGCCCTTCCTCTTCGACCCAACCTTTCTCGAAGGAGAATACCTCTCAGTAGGTCTAAGTGACATGGACGAAGCCTTGGACCCCTCGGAGCGTTGGCCACTGACCCGCGTCCCCCTTTCATGGGTAGGACGAGGGTTTTTCTTGACATTAAAACGGGAGGGCCCTTTCTCCCCTTCGACGAGAGGCCGATGGAAGAGAGGGACAAAGGTTTGCACTGACGAGGGACACCTTCGGCAATGATAGAAGACCACCCTTGATGGAGCGGTACTTCTGGAATGTTCCAGAAGATACGAAAGAGGGCACATGTCCCTCACATGCCCAGATTTGGCTAGTGGACCCTTGGCCCATTTCCTTGCTAAGCCCAAGGGAGAATCGTCCACGTGGTGCCTCCCCAGTGGACAAGTCATAACCCTAAACATTCTTTGGGAAATGCCTATAAATAGGAGGCAAGCACTTCTTTCAAGATAAGGAGAAACTAGTTGCCAAACTGGTTCTGATTGAGATTACACACTTTCTCTTTCTAGAGTATTCAAGTCTCTCATATTTCTGAAGGAAGATTTGAGTACCTTAAAGGGCATTCAATTTGTCCCTTCGGGCAAATCCATTATTCTTGGAGTCTCCAAACTGACTTGATCATCGGAGGATCGTTCCCCGGACCAGGCCGAGGGAAGTTCACGTGCGTTCTTTGCGCAGGTACCCCTCTTCCAACGAGACGTGTCAGCATTCTCCTCATCTCAAGCAATCAAGACTTTTCCACCCTTTAAGTGTTCAAGGGTCCACTCTCTGCACCCAAAATCACCCGAATCAATTATTACCACCACCTTCACCACTTGAACTAGTATAATCATGATCGTCACAACTTTAATTTCATTGTTGCTTTTGGGATAAGTATATTTTAGGTTGAAATTATGAGTTTTTTTTGGATAAAACTTAACTTATATGCATTTTAATTATTTGAACTTTTCTGAACTTAATTTAACTTTATTGAACTTAAACTTACTTTTGTGAAATTAACTTATTTTTCTGACTTTTTCTGAATTTATTTGTACTAAAACAAGTAAAAATAAGTTTAGGAGAACATACCCTTAGTGAAAGAAAGTTTTGAAAGAGTCGTTGTAAAAATGTATCGGTAAGTCTTGTGTGGACTTGGTCTATCGAGTACATCACAAAGAGTCACCCCACTTAGATATAATGAGTCACTCCTTAGATGTAATTATTCACCTCTTGACAGAGAATCATCCTCCTAGGCCAAAGAGTTACCCCTTGATAGAGTCATCCTTTTGAGACCAAAGAGTCACCCCTCTAACACCCTTGTATCTTGGGCTTACGTGGTAGACATGGTTAATATAAGATTTTTGTAAAAATGTATTTGGTACTATGAGAATGACCGCTGGAAGCTCATGTCATATACATAAAAGAATTTATAAAAAGTTGTATAAAACTTCTAGGGACCAACTTGCCTTTACATGATGGCAATCTCCTTTTATTTATTAATTTTGTTTTGAGGTGCAAACAATGGCAACTTTATTGATAAAAATCATACATGTTTCAGGTGATTTTGAGTACAGAGAGTGGACCCTCGAACACTCAAAGGGTTGAAAAGCCTTGATTGCTTGAGATGAGTAGAATGCTGACACATCTCTTCCGGAAGAGGGGTACCTGCGCAGAGAACGCACGTGAACTACCCCTGGCATGGTCCGGGGAACGGTCCTCCGACGATCAAGTCAGTAAGGAGATCTGAGAATAATGGATTTGCCCGAAGGGGCAAATTGAATGCTCTTTAGGGTACTCAAATCTTCCGTGCGAAATGGGAGAGGCTTAAATACTCAAGAGAGAGAAAGTGTGTAATCTCAATCAGAACCAGTTTGGCAACTGATTTCTCCTTACCTTCAAAGAAGTGCTTGCCTCCTATTTATAGGCATTTCCCAAAGAATATTTAGGGTTATGACCTGTCCACTGGGGAGGCGCCACATGGATATTCCTCCCTTGGGCTTAGCAAGGAAATGGGTCAAGGGTCCACTAGCCAGATCTGGGCATGTGAGGGACACGTGCCCTCTTCCGTATCTTCTGGAACCTTCAAGAAGTACGGCTCCATCAAGGGTGGTCATCTATCAGTGCCGAAGGTGCTCTTTTTTGTTGCAAACCTTTGTCCCTCTCCTCCATAGGCTTCTCGTCGAAGGGGAGAAAGGGCCCTCCCATCTTAATCTCGAGAGAACCCTTCGTCCTGTCCATGAAGGGGGATGTGGGTCAGTGGCTGATGCCCCTCGAGAGGTAGCGGGGCCCAAGGCTTCGTCCATGTCACTCGAGCATGCTGAGAGGTATTCTCCTTCAGGAAAGGTTGGGCCTAAGAGGAGGGACCCAATCCGAAACCAGAAGAGTGACGATGGGGTAGGAAACGATCCCATGGGCTTGGAAAGGAGCCCAAGCTGAAACCAACCAAACATTTTCTCCTCGTATTAGGCGTGGGCCCAAGCTTCGACGAAGGGGGCTTGCCCGATACGAATCAAGTGGATGGAGAAAGATCACTGCTTGTCTGAAGAGTTTAGCCTTTCATCTACCGCTGCTTGGGAAATGTCACTTTGGTGGGGGTCCTTGGAGCATGGCCAACACGTGGCAGGTTCTTGGTCTTTTCTGGGCACGTTCTTCGAAGGAAGTGATGCTACGCCCGGCAGGCACAACTTCTCAGCCCCGAAGTCCTTTGCCACTTATAAATACAAAGGCCTCTCACTCTATTCCCTTCATTTTCTCCTCTTCATTTTTTTGAGTTTTAGAGACAGAAATTTTCTAGAGAGAGAAGCTCTCCATTCTCGTTCGCACTCAGGACCGAGGGCCTCATTGGTTTCCATCGCTGCAACGTCTCTTTCTCAGGTATCTTCATTTCCCTTTGTAAATATGTATCTTAACGACTTTGGATGGGATTCCGTCCTCGGGGCCTTCATCCAGATGACCCCAGAGTCCCACTTAGCGCGCTTGAGGGAGGCGGCGGAGTCCCTTCGGCTCTCTTTTGGGGATGAGGGCCTTCGTCTTGGGGGATCAAACCAAGCCCACAGAGCACCCTACAAGGTTGGCGACGAGACCTACCTGCCGTCCGCCGAGGCCGTCAGCCGGAAGTACTCTCGAAGGAGGAAGCTTGTTCTGGACGAGAGTTCAGAGCCGGCTTCGTCTCTTGGTAATTAATTTCTAACATTCCCTTTATTTTGCCTTGGTTCCAGCTGGCTTATCGTGCTCTGATTCCCGATACGTTCACCGTAGCCTGCTGCCCCCCATACACCATCCCTCCGAGTATGGCGGGAGCCGTGAGGAGGAGGAAGCCGAAGAGAACGGAGGAGGAAAAAGCGGCCTCGAATACGGATCCGAGCACCATACTCAGCAGTTGGGTGATACCTGACCACCAGCGTAGCTCCTATGGGACGTGGGTCGCAGGTCTCGAGAGCTCAATCTTGATAGCGCCGGAAGAGGGATCGATGGTTAACACCCCTGAGGGGGCCCTTGCTTTTCATAAGCTCTCGGGCAAGTTCAGCTTCCGACTACCCCTTCATCCCATCGCCCTCTCTTTATTGAGGCCTCCAGATTTTCGTCGATGCCTCTTTTGCTTACCATGAAGCCCAGGGACTTTCCTCCCCTCTTCCTGAAAACACACTTCTTCGGGTTGAGCTTCATTTTGTTGCTCCTTAGAGTTTCGAATGTTCTCTTAGGTCTTCTATGTGGTCAGAAGACTTCATGCTTTTGGTGATCAGGTCGTCTACATAAGCTTCAAGGTTTCTACATGAGCAAAAGACTCTGTCATTGGTGATGAAGGCCGTTGAGCTCTAGTCCTCTTTCTTCATGAAGACTTGATGGTATCCGGAGAAGGCGTCCATGAAACTCAAGAGCTCATGTCCCGTGGTAGAATCAATAAGCTTGTCTTTGCTCGGGAGCGGGAAGTGGTCCTTCGGGCATTCCTTGTTCAAATAAGTATAGTCGACGCACATTTTCCAGCTCTTAGTCGCCTTCTTCACAATCACAACGTTGGCGAGCCACTTAGGGTATCGGCATACTCTGATGAAGCTGGCTTCAAGAAGCTTCTTCAGCTCGGCCAACGCGGCTCGGCTTCGCTCTTTACCCAGATGTCTCTTCTTTCGCTTAACGGGCTTAAGCTTGGGGTTTATTCCAAGTTTGTGTTCCACGAGAGATATGTCAATGCCGGGCATTTCGTCTGGTCCAAAGGTGAAGACATCTTGGTACTCGCGGAGGAGCTACGTCAATTCCTCCTTGGTGGTCTCGTCAAGCTCGTTACCGAGGTATGTGACTTGTTCTGGACGAGAGGGGTCCAGAATGACCTCTACCTTGCCACCCGAAGGGGTGGCTCTCTCTCTTTCTTCCATCCTCGCGTCGCAGCAACCTCTGGTGGGATGATGTCTACCATGAGGCATTGTACTTCCTTCACCTTCTTCTCCTTCGTGGGGGTAACATCCTCTATCTTTAGAACGACTCTTTCTGCTTGAATTTCTTTCTTCCGCTTCCTCGAGCTGTTCTCGGCGGGGGACAAGGCGTTGGTCTTGGCAGGTGGTAGCGTTTTCTCTGGAAAAATGTTCTTGCTATCTAAGCAATAGACGTAGCATGTCCGAGCTGCTTTCTGATCACCGAGGATCTTCCTACTTCCTCGTCGTCCCTGTGGAACTTCAACGTGAGTAGCATCATGTTGGGAGTTCCATTGATTTTTTTTAGCATTGGTCTCCTAAGGAAGACGTTGTATGGGAGCAGGACATTGACGACGAGGAACTCTGCGATGACGTGCCTGGCTTCATTCTTCAGTCCTATCCTTATCGGGAGTTAGATACTTCCCATCGGTAGGAATTTGTTCCCACTGAAGCCTATCACCGGGTTAGTGTAAGGTATCACTTTGTCTGAGGTGTAGCCAAGGTCCATGAGGCAACTGGATGTGATCACGTCAATTGAGCTTCCCGTATCTATTAGGAATCTTTTTACCAATGTGTTAGCAACTTTCACCTCGACAACAACGAGGTCGTTGTGAGGGAACTAGAAGGGCCTCATGTTCGATTCATCAAAAGTGATCAGTTTCCCGAACTTGGGAACTTCCTCAATCAACATGATTTGATGGAGGGATCTGAGGTGACCTTGTCTTTCTATGTTTGTAAGACCACCTCTTGTCTGGCCACACGAGATGACAGCCACTTTGTAGGAGTCCGAAGAGGATCCTGAGGCCACCGGCTCGGCTGCTGCCCCCTGGCCTGGTGAGACGGTGGTCATACCCTTATCTTTCATGAAGGAATTGAGTTTTCCCTCCTTGGCCAATTTCTCAAGGTGTGATCCTAATTTTCGGCAGTACCTCGTATTGTGCTCGTGCTCTTTGTGGTATTGGCAAAAGAAGTAACTCTTCTCGTGCCTTCTTTCATCGAGGTTAGGTCAGGTAGTAGTTAGAGGTCATTTTTTGCTGAGATAGCTTCTTGATTGCAATTCAAGATTTGATTCACTGCAGGGCTTTCCGACACTTTTCGTTCAGGCATCCCTCTCCCTTTGAACCCGCTTCTACCCCCCCTCTTCCCGGTTCTTTCTTCTTGAACTGGGGCTTCTCGACTATCAGCATTTCAGCCTTTCTTCTTTCGTTCCTTGATGGTCTTGGCTTGTCATCCTATTGCTTCTCTCGCCGATGCCCCCCGTTCACTACGTCTCGTTCAGACCTTTCCATAGTTGTGAATAGCTTGGACCAATAGGCCCAGACGAAGGATAGTGTCAGGTTTTCTTTCTTCAGTTTCATGTGTTCAAAATCCTTCAAGATTTCACTTCCTCTGATGATGCCTTTGACGTAGGCCATGCACGCTATCGTCTGGTCGAGATCGGTGATCTCTAGGCACTTGTCGTTGAAGCATTTATCGTAATCCTTCATCGGTTCCTTCTTTCCCTGACTGATGTTGAAGAAGTCTTCTGAGCATTTCTCAGTCTTCTCGCAAGTCATGAAGTTCTCGGTGAAGATGCGAAAGAGCTCGACGAAGCTATGAATATTATGACGAGGGAGGCTATCTAGCCATTTAAGTACCCTACCTTCTAGGGTCCCGACGAAGAGTCAGCAGTAAGTGGCGTCGTTCTGCTCTTGTGTCATCATTGTTGCCTCGTAGGCCATTAGGTGTTCGGGGTGAGGTTGTTCCGCTATAATTCTTCATCTTTCTGATCTGAGAGTTCAGATTCAAGGGATAAGCCATGATCTCTTCACTGAAAAGGACATTCATGGTAAGGTCCGAGCTTATCTCTAATACTCTGAAGCTCTTCGTGATGTTGCTGTAGTCCTTCGGCCCTAAGCGGGTTAGGATGTGACCCCTATTCCCCCGTAGCCTTTCATCTTGTCTGCGTTGGATAATCTCCCTAACGTCTTCCTTCTTAAGGCTCTCTACCTCCCCCTCGGCCGCTCTCCTCCTCTTCTTCATCGCTTCGATAGAAGGTCGAAGGTCTGCTATGCTTCCTCTAGGCCTCTCGTGCCTCCTCGTGCTCTCGCTTTGTCCTGAGGCTTTCAACTTGCTCCTGGACTTCGACGAGGATGAGTTGGAACTGCTCAGGCTAAAGGGGGGTCTTCAGCACCTTAGTGGTACGCAACTATGAGTCGTGTTTGCTCTTTGAGCGCTCATTCGTCTACTTTGTAGAACCTTCGTTTTGGTGCTTTGTTGCTCCGACATGCTGGAGGATGTTCTCCTGGAGGGTTGTGCACATCTTATGCACGTCCCAAAGGATGTTGGCTTGAAGGGCTACCAGCTCTTCCCTTGTGATAGGGGGCTGGGTTGCGTCTCGTCTCCCTACAGATGAGGCCGACGGGTCTTCTTCGTGGTTCGACATCGCACTCGTCTTCCTTGATTCAAGTGTTTGTATGTGTTTTTTGTTCCTCAATCTCATGTAACCTTGGCTGGCCACTCCCCACAGACGGTGCCAAATGTTTCGGGTGATTTTGGGTACAAAGAGTGGACCCTCAAACACTCAAAAGGTTGAAAAGCCTTGATTGCTTTAGATGAGGAGAATGCTGACACGTCTCGTCGGAAGAGGGGTACCTACGCAAAGAACGTATGTGAACTGCCCTCGGCGTGGTCCGGGGAATTGTCCTCTGACGATCAAGTCAGTAAGGAGAGACAAAGAATAATGGATTTAAGGGGCAATTGAATGCTCTTTAGGGTACTCAAATCTTCCTCGAGAAATGGCAGAGACTTGAATACTTTAGAAAGAGAAAGTGTGTAATCTCAATCAGAACCCGTTTGGCAACTGATTTCTCCTTACCTTGAAAGAAGTGCTTGTCTCCTATTTATAGGAATTTCCCAAAGAATGTATAGGGTTATGACCTGTCCACCGGGGAGGCGCCACGTGGACATTCCTCCCTTTTGCTTAGCAAGGAAATGGGCCAAGGGTCCACTAGCCTCATCTGGGCATGTGAGGAACATGTGCCCTCTTTCGTATCTTCTGGAACCTTCCAGAAGTACGGCTCCATCAAGGGTGATCTTCCATCAGCTCCGAAGGTGCCCCTCATCAGTGCAAACCTTCATCCCTCTCTCCCATAGGCCTCTCGTTGAAGAGGAGAAAGGGCCCTCTCGTCTTAATATCAGGAGAACCCCTCGTCCTGCCCCTGAAGGTGGGACAAGGGTCAGCAGCCGACGCCCCTCGGGAGGTAGAGGGGGCCAAGGCTTCGTCCATGTCACTCGGACCTGCTGAGAGGTATTCCCCTTCGGGAAAGGTTGGGCCGAAGAGGAGGGGCCCAATCTGAAATGAGAAGAGTGACGATGGGGTAGGGAACCAACCCATGGGCTTGTAAAGGAATCCAGGCCGAAACCAACCAAACAATACAACATTTGCAAAGAATACAAAATTCAAAATAAATACACGTCTATGGTTCGGTAGTTCTCGCTCCTACTAATTAGCAGGGTTCTATCACCTCTAGCTCACCATGAGTCGTCATTGTGTGAATTTACTGTTTCTCTGTTAACTTTTGTATTTATTAATTATATATTGCTTGTTAACTTGAGAGCTTGCATATGTACCAAGATACTTTGGTCGCTAGTGTTTGTTTGCGTGTTAATATATTGAATGAGAATATGAGTGTGTTAAGAGGTTGATGCTTTCTATTTAGTTTATGGAATAACTGCATAGTGATGAAACTATTGGTTGGAAAAACTAAAGTCTACTTAGTGTAATTCTTATGTAATCAAGCGTCGAGTGTATGACATAGTCTATGCTTCCTGTTACTTTGACTATATAGTGATTCGCAGTTGGCATCTTGTGGCATTAGTTATTATCCAAGTTGTATGCTACTTTGTATTTGCTTAAGTTGACCAGATGCCATACACAGCACACACACTTGTCATAATCGTGCAGATACTTCTCTTTTGTTAGTTCACGGACACAGAAGCGAACCTAGTTGGTTTTTAACCAAGGTCTCTGGTACAATCCCCCAGAGACTTTACCAACTGACCGCTATATAACGTTTTTGTTGGGATTCGGTCCATGTTTCTGTTTGATACTGATTTTGTGCTCAGCTCAATGCATTAGAATCTCAGCTTCATTAACCTTATAGGCTTAATTTGGTTGGCGGGAAGATGTTTGTAGGAAAAAAAAGAAAAGATGTCGCAAGGAGTTTGAGCTACTAGTAATATGACGTCGTACCAAAGTGTTTAAGATGTGGACCATCAAGTTTGATCTGATGCACAGTTGCTGGGATGCAAATAATACAAATTACAAATTCAATAGGAACAACGACATTACGATTTTCCTTTTGATGAGGGGTAATATAGGGTCCATGGGATCTATCTAGTTCACGAGCAGGTAAGCTAGGAGAAGTGAAGTGAAGTGAGTAGTGAGTAGTGAGTACTGTCTTAATGAATGATAATGTGTACGTGTTTGTTAATTGTTGTTGGGTCCTTATTCAAGTTCTATCAGATGCAAAAGACAGTTAACCACTTGTTTATTGGCTTGATCGTTTACTTTCTTTTTTGAAACATGCATAGTTATCAATGTTTTGGTTCTGATCATTCATATCAAACATTATGGTGGTTAGAAAAAGTTGAATTTTAACTTCCCCGTAGTACTTGATCATACTTCTCGAGTTCAAACTTGACTTGTTTATTGTCTTTAAAAACTGTATCTAATAGTGAAGTTTTCAGGGCATAATTTGTCAATATGAACTCCTTGAGACATCTTTTCTTTTTTTCCTTTCAACTTTTTGGTACTTTGATTTCATGCTTTCCTAGTTAATTTTATCATTCTAATGTATTGTTTGTTTGTTTTCTTAAATTGTGTTTAACCTGTTAAGTACTACCGAAAATCAAAATTAATCTTGTCAACTATAATCAAATGTATTGTATGTTTTGTGGTTATAATTTTGCCTTCATTTTATTTTTCATAATGGCTTTAATTTTTTGTGTTAGGTGTTTTTTTTTTGAGAACATTAAGATGAATGACAGGAGTTGGATGCAAATTAAAGGTGTAATAGGTAGTCAAAAAAAAGTTTATAAAGAGGGTGTTAAAGGGTTTGTTGAGTTTTCTTTTAAAGACGCTCATGCTGACTCCAAGCTCAGATACCCTTGCTCGCACTGCCAAAACTATTGTTTTCATGATCAAAAATTCAATACATTTACACCTGTTCAAAAGTGGAATGAGTCCAGATTATAACCCTTGGATTTATCACGAGGAAGATGAAGTGGATAATGAAATGTTTGAGGGAGATGGGGATGAGGTTGATGACATGAATGAAGAAGATTCCTTGATTTCCGATGATATAGGTGAACTAGTATATGATGCAACCAATGTCACTCGGCAACAAGAGACACATGCTTCACATAGTGGGGAAAGGAGTAGTCATGAGCCTTACACTAAGCCACCAGAGAACTTCTATTGGTTGATGAAAGATGCCGAAGAAGACCTATTCCCTGGTTGTAAGACATTCTCAAAACTAGAATTCATTGTGACACTCTTGCATCGTAAAGTGAGTGGTCGCTGGAGTAGTGGCAATTTATTTGAGGAATTTTTGTGTATATTGCCTAACGCATTCGGCTGTGATTCAAGCTTTCCAAAGAGCTCTACAGAAGTGAGGAGCTACACTAAGGATCTAGGGTTGAATTATGTGAAGATTCATTCTTGTGTCAACCATTGCGTTCTTTATAGGAAGTCCTACGCTGATGCAGATGGGTGTCCTACTTTCCTTGAGCGTAGATATCAAGAAGATGCTCAAGACAATGCTCCATATTTTGAATCTCAAGGAGCATCACAGTCTCAAGGAGCGTCACAACCTCAAGGACCATTTCCCAGAAAGAATAGAGTTTCGCGTTTGGTTCTTCGCTACTTTCCTCTTGCTCCAAGGCTTCAAAGGCTTTTTATGTCAACAAAGACGGCAATCCACATGCGGTGGCATAAAGAGAAGCGACCTGATGATCGCATCTTGCGCCATTCTGATGATACACAAGCATGGAAGCGCCTTCTTGAGGTGGATCCGGAATTTGCTGCCAATCCTCGTAATGTAATATTAGACCTTAGTGCAGATGGATTTAATCCATTGGGAACATTTGGGCTCCAATTATTGCATTTGGCCAGTGTTCACAACGCCATACAATTTGCCCTCGTGGATGTGTATGAAGAGTGCATATCTTATGCTTTCTTTGTTGATCTCGGTTCCGAAGTCGCCAAGGAATGACATGGAGTTAGCCCTAATCACTCTCTCTTATTGCTCTGTTTTGAACCCTCACCGAGCTCATTGAGGGCCCAATCGGGCCTGACCCCCAAACTCGAAAGGGGTGGATGCGAAACCCACAACCCCACTTTCCCCTATTCTAGTTCTTTAGCTCTACTTTGATTTTTTCAGAATATAAAGCTTATTTTCAGCAATTAAACATCATTTAATTTAGTTTCTAACTTAGATTAATGATGTTTATTATGGGTCTAATAAATCAGATTTTGAGAACGGTGATCGGGAGGCTTGAGAGCGCGTGTTTGGGAGAGCGTGTTCGGATCTACTAGGCGCGTCAAAGAGGTAACTAACCATGCCTACCAATTACCCG
>ONZA01011828.1:15519-26622 GCA_900322205.1 Kewa caespitosa | reverse complement strand
CCATCTTGTCTTCACGAATAATATTATACAAACCATGATCTTCATGTTGAGAGAACTGATATGAGTCAATAATGGAAATGCTAAATTTGGACAAAAAATTGTTGTCATGTTTCCCTATCGGTAGACATGTCGAATTAAGAATCACGGTATTTGTTGTAGGAGAGTAGCGCAATCTTGAATCAAAGTGTGGATTTGTCAAGGAGTAGCAGTTCGGTTGAGGAGAGCATTAATGACTGTTAAGTTGTCACCTTCAATATAAAGTTGTTGGGGATGATGGTTGATTGCTCTATGGATGCCATTTCATAAAGTCGTGGCTTCAGTTACAAGAACAGAAGTTGTTCCAATGTTAGAGGTTTCAGCGTTGACAAGATCTCCTTGATTGTCTAGTAAAATGAACTCAGGCTGCCGAGTTGTTGTGCACACAAGATCCATCGAAATTTAGCATCACGGCACCTGGGGGGCGTTCCACCTAATGCGGTGAGTAGTGTGATTCTTGCACGCAGATTTATTGTTTAGAGTATTAGCAAATATTGAATCAAGCTCGCACAAATGGACGGTTCTTTGATATGTTGCTAACGTACGAATGAGAGCAAAATGAGGAGAGGCCATTTTGTTTTGAAAAATGTTTTCATTGCGCATTTTTCAAATTGCCCAGTGGATATAAGCAATTTTGGGGAAGTTGGTGTCAAGATCATTATGGGGAGCAATAAGCCAGTTATGAAATGGGATGATTAATGAGGTTAGTTCATTGATTAACATGTGCAATATTCCAAACTTGTTGGATCCGAGGAAAACAAATGAACCAAATTTTCCCCATGTGCATTGTAAAGGGGGCAAATGTTTTGAAAATGCATCCTTCTAGCATTTAATGTTGAATGAGTAGGGAGCGCATTCTGAAATAGCAACAACAAAAAAATAATAATTTTAGAGGCAATATCTAACTTCCAGGTTCATGCAAATTGCCAGTTTTGAGAAGTTCCATGTTTGATGTCATGTGCTAATCTTTAAATAGCAAGGATATAGGCTAGCTAACACTTAACTGATTCCATTAATTACATAAATACGAGAAACATGTCCACTAACACATTAATGCCACTAATTCCACCCTCCTAGCACTATTGTTTAAAAATCTCAAAAATAATATAATCAAATAACAAGATAATTTTGAATCAATAATTGAACACTCCTAGATTCAAAATTCTTCAAAATCAACAAAACTCTTCTTTCTATAATTGACATGCACTTTTTATTGATAAATTTCACTTTGACGCACTCCTCATCGTTAGCTTTGAATTTGTTAATGCACTTCTCATCACTTGTAGATGTATTTCTAATCAACTTTTAAATGTTTGAAGCACTTCAAAATTCTTGATAGAGCACTTCTCTCCATCATTGCACGTGTACTTCTCACATAACTAAATAAGAGTTTGTTCTTCCACTATATCATCATGTCTTCTTTTTCATGGCTGATATATTTGACTCTCAATTTAATTTGTGTTTGCATTTTTTTTTATTTTTTATACTACTAGTATTAAATTAACTTAGCTCTGATACTACTTTTTTTGAAAAAAAAAAATCAAATAATGAATAGAAGTAAATTCATTTTAATGAATGCTAACTCTCTTAGTTTTAATCAAGAACCTAGAGTAGAGAGAGAAATTCTCTCTTCCATCTAGAAAAAAGAGTTTTCAGATATGGGAATTGACCCCCACCGCCACATGTGACCCCTGCGCCCCCCTTGAACATTCGACCACTGTCTCTCAGTATAAGCCCTTTAACCGGCCGCTCCAGTGACCATTAACAGCCAACGACCTTAGCTTCTCCCCTTAACTCAAAATTGCTTCTGTTAATTATGCTTCTTTGAATCAATTAATCGTACGGTTCAAATTCGCTAATCCTAATTTCTTTTCTTTTGCAGGGTATTCCTCAAAATCCTATATCTTCTATTGTTAAATCCCTAATTCAAAATTAGGGATCTCATGAACTCAATTCACGAATTGGTATTTCAATCCTTTGAAGGCTTCATCGCATCTACTCGTGTCGATTTTCTTCTCATACTCTACTGATTTATATCGAAAAACACTAATCCTCAATTGGGGTTTGGTCAATCTACCAGTACTAATCGATCCATTTGGACCCTTTGCCTAGATCTGCAATTTCGTCGAGCCCAGTACGATATACAAATGCTAATCTCAGGTTTTTACTCTAATTTTTCGATGATTGTAGTGTTTATTAATACTAATTAGTTCCACTCCCTTGTCAATTGTTCTCATATCTTTTGTAGTCTTCAAGTAAATCAATATGGCAATGTTTTTAAAGTCCTTATCTGGGGCTTTATAGATTCATGTAAAGACTCTTTCTCTCTCTCTCTAGGTGAAAGGGTGGTCATCAGGGGAAACCCGGCCTCCAAGGAGGCTTGGGCCTTGGGATTCATCCTTTCTACTGAAAGAGAGTAACCATGGAGAGGAGAGGTAGATTGTTCACAATATTCATAGATAACATTCCGAAAGAGGTTAAGGTAGTAGAACTTAGAGATATCTTTGAGAGACATGGAAATGTCAAAGATGTTTATATCCCTAGAAAGGAGAGGAAACACACCAACTTGAAGTTTGAATTTGTGAGATTCGGGCTGAAAAAGGAAGCGGTCAAGGCGATTAGGAACACAAATGGTACTTTACTCAAAGGAATGAAGCTTTTTGTAAAGTGGGCAAGATTTGAGAGGGATAAATCAGAGTGGAGAACTCAGAGTGAAGGGAAAGATGATTGCTACTGGTAGGGGACGAAATGGGGGAAATGAGAAGGAAAAGGAGGCTAACGAGGAAGATACGAAAGTTAGAACGGTGAAAGGAGTATACTGTGAGGAGAAATTGGAGTGGCTAAGAAGAAGCTTGGTGGCAGAATCTGATGGGCCGAGGGACCTAGACGTACTCAGGTCGCTACTATACAATGAATGGCCAGATCTGGCAAAAGTAAGGGATATGGGACAGTATAGCTTCATCCTCACTTTTCACTCCGAGGAAGATATGGAACATGCACTAACAATGGGAAAGGATCTGCTATAGGAAACATTTCCAGAAGTTCAGAGATGGTCAGAAGGCATGGTTATGGCAGCTTGGATTGAGGTCTTCGGTCTTCCCCCACATGCATGGTCTAGGAAGAATATGGAGAGCCTGGCGAATTTTTGGGGTGATCTAATTAACCTGGACAACGTTACAGAGAAAGGAGATTCAATGGGGACTGCTAGATTCTTGATCCACACAAGACAAACGTTCTTCATTGAAGATCAAGTTAATCTGATGAATGGAGATAAGGGCTTTATAGTAGACATTAAAGAAGTGGCAAGTCCAAAAGGTGCGGGATATAGAAATGACGTCCAAGAAACAAGGAGCTCCGAAATCTGGGTGCCATCTATAAGTTTGCTTCAGTCGCCGGTGCCGACTCAAAGCAAGGAGAGGCCGGTGGAAGACGAGGAGGTGCAGATAAAGACATCAGTAGTCGAAGAGACTCCAATCATTCATGGGCTGACGGAAGAAGATCTAATCCAAGCGGGCTACTCGAGGTCAATAATTGCTAGCCTGAAGAGAAGAATGAACGAAAAAGAGGTGGTTGAATGCTACCCAAATATGGGAAGATGAGCCGGCGGCTAAACTTAGTACCAACACAAAAGAAATGATGGTGGGTCATAGTTCAGAGCCTAGCGAAAAAGCAAAAAGTAATGATGACAGCATGAAAGAAGGGGACAAGGAGACATCCCAATCATTGGAAGTGCAAGAGGAGTTAGATGAGGAGTCAGATCGTACCAAAATTGCGGAAGTGATGTACGATGTTGAGGAGGAGCGTGAGATACTAGATAAACTCTCCGCCCAAAGAAAAGCTAGGCTTAGAAATAAGAGAATAAAAGACCAAGAAAAAGAAGTTAAGGGGAAGGGTACAGAAGCCCAGACCGAAGATAAAGCTCAACCCAAAAAGAAAAGAAAAGGGAGAAAAACGGGAGGGAGAAAGAAGAAAGCCAGAAAGCCCATTGTGACATTGAGAGATCTATATCAGGAGGCCCAAACAAATACATCAGAGATAGAAAGTGAAGAGGAAGATGGCAGAAGTGGAGAGAAAAATTGGGCCATAGGGAAGGAAGTGGGCCTCGAATCAAGTAGGCCTGATGAGGTTATAAGAGCCTTAGATGTAATCAATCAAAAGAGGAAATTGAATAAGGAGAAACAAAAGGTGTATAAGCACAGCAAGGGAGGAAAAAGGGAGAAAAAAAAGGGGGGTCTTTTAAAATGACAAAATGCTTGTTCTGGAACATGAGAGGGCTAGGAGGAGGGGAGAAGAAATCAACAATCAGGAAGCTAATTCAAGAGAAGAAGCCTACAATTGTAGGAATTGTAGGAACAAAACATACAAATTTTTAGCAAGGAGGATTTGGGGTACAAGAGTGTTTGAATGGACAGATGTTGTCGTTGAAGAACGAAGAGGAGGAATAATCTGCTTGTGGGATAGTACTTCCTTCAAGTTGGAAAGAAGTATAAAAGGGATAAGATGGATTTGCTTGATAGGAAGGTTAGTAAAATGTGATTTCGATTGTGCCTTCCTAGCGATCTATGGCCCTATTGATAGCAGTCAGAGAAAAATGGTGTGTGACGAAACTGTGACGATGAAAGATAATGNNNNAGTCTTAATGATAATCATGGGGGACTTCAACGAGATATTGCAGATGGAGGAAAGAAAAGGTTGTTAAACAACTAGAAGGATGAGGGGTTTTTCGGAAATGGGTTGAAGAATGGATATTCAAGAAGTTGAAATGAGGGGCAGGAAATTCACTTGGGTGAGGAATAATTTGATGAGTAAAATTGATAGGTGCTTTGGGGATTCGAGTTGGATTAGTAAGTTCTCGGAATTGAAGCTTTGGGGCCTGAAGCGGTCAATTTCTGACCACTTTCTCTGTTGGTGGAATGTGAGAAAGAAAATTGGGGACCAACACCATTCAGATCTTTGGATGTTTGGTTCTCTAATCCGGGGTTTCAACAATTTGTGAGTGAAGAGTGGGATAAATTGGAGAATCTTCCACTCACAGACAAACTGAAGAAACTCAAGGAACCAATCCAAAAATGGAACAAGGAGGTATACGGGCACATAGACTTGACCATTCGAAGAGTAGAAGAACAAATTGACTTTTGGGATATAATTGCAGAATCAACCGATTTGGATGAGGTCCAATCAGCTAGAAGAGATGCTCTTATGAATTTTCTATGATCGTGGCTCCGAACAAAAGAGAGGTATTGGATTCAAATGTCCAGGGTGAAGGCATTGAAAGAGAAGGATCAGAACACGCGATACTTCCATCTACTAGCTTCGACCAAGGCTAGAAACAATCATATGGGGGTTCTTAAGGAAGGGACCAGAATCTTTGCAGGCCGAAAGAAATAAAGAAGTATGTGCGAAAGTACTTCAAGAAGCTATATACAGCTAAAGACTTGCCAGAGATCTCAGTCTATTGGTCCTATCTAATGTCATGTCAAACCTGAAAACATAACATCGCATTCCCTACTAACTCCCAACTTCTTCTCAAGCAAGGGATTCGTCGAAAACAACCTATATGTCCACTTGCTTGAAGCTCTCAACCTATTCTTGCGCAAACCAAGTTAACTGCCTTAATTTAGGAGTTAAATAACCCTCATAGCAGGAACTTCACCTTGTGTATGAGTAAACCAACCCGCATATATCTTCTCTATCCCAGATCTAAGAGAAGGCTTCGCTCGATTGAATGGTGAGCAAGCAAAAGAACTGGAAGTGGGTGTTTCAGAGGAAGAGATAAAACTCGCTGTGTGGAGTTGTGATCTGTCAAAGGCCCTGGTTATGATGGTTTCAATCTGGGGTTCATCCAAAAAATGTGGAAAAAAGTAAAGCCTGATTTTGTTGTGTTGATTAAACAGTTCTTTGAGGGGGGTGATATTCCAAAAGCTATTAACACAACTTGGGTAACGTTGATACCAAAGTGTGATGGTGCTGTGGAATTGAAAGATTATAGACCTATCATCATGGTAGGGTGTGTGTATAAGGTGATTGCGAAGATACTAGTGGAGAGACTTAAGCCGATCATGGTGTTGTTGATTGGGGAGACACAAGCCACCTTTGTTAGCGGGAGACAAATTCTGGATGGAGCATTGATCGCTAACGAAGTGGTGTACTGGTTGAAGAAGAATAAGAAGAAAGGCATCATTCTGAAATTGGACTTCCAAAAAGCCTATGACTCAGTGCGATGGGATTTCTTGGACCATGTTCTTGAGGTTATGGGCTTTGGAGTAATGTGGAGGGGTTGGATATCCAAGTGCGTACTTAAGGCTACCATGTCCATTCTTGTGAATGGAAATCCAACATCACCGTTCAAGATGCGCTGGGGACTTAGACAGGGCGACCCACAGTCACCATTCTTGTTTGTCATGGTCGCTGAAGCTTTTAACCAGATGATGATCAGGGCTGCGTCAAAAAACATGATCTGGGGATTAAAGGTCAGAAGACATGGAGTAAGTATCACACACTTACAGTTTGCTGACGACACAATAGTTTTTTGTAAAGCTAAATGGAGATCATTGAAAAAATTGAGGGGACTCATGGATTGCTTCTACCTTCTGTCTGGGCTAAGAATCAACTATGCAAAATCTGCTCTGGTAGGCCTGGGGTGTAACGAGAACTGGATTGAACAGGTTGCAAGGGACCTAGGGTGCTAGCGAGTAGAGTTACCTATCACGTATTTGAGAATTCCTTAGGGGTGAACCCAAAACAAGAACGAACGTGGGAACCTGTGATAAGGAAGGTCCAAAGGAAACTCTCAACATGGAAAGCTCGTGTTTTGTCTAGAGATGGAAGGTTGGTCTTGATCAAATCTGTTATCAACAGTTTACTGATGTATTACATGAGCCTTTTCCAAATCCTAAAGGTGTGCCAAAAAGAATAATAAAAATGCAGAGAAGATTCTTCTGGACTGGAGATGAAGATAGAAAGGGGTTGCCACTGGTTAAATGGGAAGTCATTCAGAATCTGAAATCACTTGGTGGGCTCGGGGTAGGCGATCCAATCGTTAAGAATGCGGCACTACTATCTAAATGGTGGTGGCGGTTCTCTAGTGAAGGTAACCCACTCTGAAAAAAGGCAATTTGTTCCATACACAGTATCTCTAACAACACCAAGATGGACGAGATACAAGACAAGAAACTTGGGGGAATTTAGAGAGGCATTGTCAAAGCAACCAGAGGAGATCCTATCATGACAAAAATGATGTTGAATGATGTGGTTATGAAAATAGGAAATAGAAAAGACACGAAAATCTAGGTGGATGTATGGATTGGATCAAAAAAATTGAAACAAAAAATCCCAAGGTTGTTTAGGATCTCTTTCCAGCAGAATGAGACTTGTAACAATATGGGTTTTTGGGATGGGCTTTACTGGAGGTGGAATCTAACATGGAGGAGACCTTTGTTTCAATGGGAAAATGAGAGTGTGGGAGAACTGATGGCAACCATACATAAAGCACAACTATCGCCTCTCAATAAGGATGGCCTGTGGTGGAAGCATGACAAGAAAGGTATGTACTCAGTGAAATCTTTTTGTATAGCGGTGGCTAGAGCAAAAAATTCAGTGACGTCCCAGTCCATGTGTGCAGTACGTGGGATCTGGCGAGGTCTAGCACCCCAAGGGTGGAGATTCTGGTGGGTTTGTCCTCCAAAAATTGAATACAAAATTAAAGCTGGTATCACTGAATATATTACAAAGAGGTGAGGAAATGTGTGTATTTTGTGGTGAGGGACCGGAAACGGTTAAACACTTGTTCCTACATTGCAATGTGTCATGGAGAATTTGGGGGAAGGTATGCTCATGTTGGGGGAGCGAGTTGATCATGACTGAAACTCCAATGCTACTCTTCGAAGCATGGACAACAACACACTTATGCGGGTTTGAAGGGAAATTGTGGGTGTCGATCTTTTTTGTGGTGATATCGAGTATATGGTTCGAGAGGAACAAGATGGTGTATGAAGGTACTAACCCAAACTGGGAGCACGTCTTAGACATCATAAAGTACTGAATAGGGTATTGGGCTAAAGGTTGGTGTGAAAAAATGCCTTACGGCCCAATGAAAATACAAAAGAAACATTGAAGGGGTGAGAGGATGGAGGAAGGAGAAAGTGACAAGGCCACTTACAATCTGGAGACCACCACCTGAGAACACTTTCAAATGGGACGTGGAAGGATCATCTATTGGCAAGCCGGGGATGGCAGGGATTGGGGGTATTCTCAGAAATTACAAAGGCGAAATCCTCTGCAAATTCTCAGCAAATGTAGGGGTAAAGGATTCAAACTGTGCTGAATTCCTGGCAATCATTTTTGACTTGGAGATCTCATGTAATACAAATTGGTTGAGGGGAGCTAGACTAGTGATAGAATCTAATTCAAGGAATGAACTTGCTTGGGTTAAGAAGAAAGATGAACATCCATGGGAGCTACGCTTTGAGGGGAATAAACTGAGAAATTTACTGAGATGTGTGAAGAATATTGTGTTCAAGCACACACTCAGAGAGGGGAATTTCATTGCGGATGAGCTGGCAAAAGCAGGAGTATTCTTAGAAGGGAGAATCATAGAATGGGTGTAATCAGATTGAAGAAACTAGAGATGTAATTCTGGCTTTATTGCCATGTATCCTTTCCTATTGAATATATAGCTTCCAATTATCAAAAAAATAAAAAAAATAAAAGTCTCTTGTTTGGATGTTAGCCTTGTGTGGCAACCAACACTTATCTACTTTCTGGGTCAACTATAGTTTCAAGTCTTTGCTGGCTTGTTTTTGCAGTTTTATTGATTTTAGATCTACTGGAATATTATTCTTTTTGTTCATTTTTGGATTCATTCTGTTGTTAGTAGCTTTTAATGTTATTAATTCTACTCACAACAATACCATCCCATTCACTGTTACTTGGCAGGTAGTTACTGTTCAAGTGTGTGATGATATCTGTATGAATTTGATTCTTGTCACTTTTTGCCATTTCTCTTCGCTAAGTCACTGCTCTATGTCTTTGCGTGCCATTACAAATGATTTACAGTACCTTCCATTTTGGCTATTGCTTGGCACTCCCCCTACTAATTCTTTTAACTGCATGCATCTCCTTTATATTTTTTATATGATTTGGTGCTTCTACTCTCGTACTCTCTTCCCCAACGTGGCAATTTATTTCTTAAGCTTTCACTATTGGATGCTAGTAAACTAAGACGTGGCTATTTCTTGGCTATCCTGTTTGCATGACTTTTTGGTGTTTCTTATTTGGCTTGCTTTGCCCTTCCTTACATTTCTTGCCCCCGTAGCTTCTTTGCATGGACATTATATATCAAACCCTCCCCTGCATGCCCTTAACTCTATAGATTACGTACTATTGCTTCTGCTCCCTTGTCTTTCTTTTCTTTCTTACTGTGTTACTCATCTTAACGTGAGTCCTTATTTATACACCTACTTCTACTCTCAGCCCCTACCCGACACCCTCCTCACTAATATGAGCTCGAACCTTTCCCTGCTACTCCCACTAAGTATAACGAAAATGCACCTATTTGTTACCCACTTCTTCTCCCTCTAACCTATATCCTCCCCAACTCGTTGGTGTCTGTAATGATTCTGGGGAGGCTAGATGTCTTTGCCAGAATTTTCAATGCGGCACCCTCAGAAGGCGTCATACAGTGACATCACACGTGGTCGGGCTTCTAAAGATTCACATCTCAATTCCTTTGGAATCCATGAACCTAAATGTCATAATTGCGGAAGTCAGATTCCAGCTAGCGACCCCAATAGATTAGGTGGAGACATGGAACACAACGCCACACCGCCTCCGACTACGCCCAATGCTAAACCTGTTGATGCTCACCACCCATGTTTCACAGCTATCCTGACTGAACTGAAGGCCATGTGCCTAATAGGTAAAGTCTGGGGCGACCCGATTAATTTTAAAAGTATAGTAGGACGCCTAAAATACGATTGGAAACATTTAAAAAGTGAGATGTCCTTTAAACCCCTTGGCAATGACTGGATCCTCATTAAATTCTCTAATGTCGACGACAAACAGTATGTTTGGGACAATCGTCCCTGGTTCATTAGGGGTCTTAACTTCATCTTACAGTCTTGGTTACCTAACTTTAATCCATACATGTCTCATATAACCCGCATAGATCAGTGGGTGAGAGTCTATTGCCTCCCTCTCCAAAGCTGGAACTTACAATCTTTAAAGACTTTTCTTAGCCATGTAGGATCGGTTATTAGACTTGACGATAACTCCAAAAAAATTTTCTGAAAACTAAGTATGCTAGGGTTTGTGTTATTATCGACGTGTCCAAAACTCTTCCTGGTTCTTGTAAAATCGATGATCATGAATATGGTCTGTCTTATGAAGCTCTCCTCACCCCATGTGCCTTATGTGGAAGCTTGACTCATAAAATTGACTCATGCCCCTCCAGAAAAATTAACAAACCTGCGCAAATTATTATTGAAAAATACCATAAAAATTGTGAGGAACCCTCGGGTGAGTGTAATGAGGAAATTCAAGATGATGAGAAATGGATTCGTGTCCGCCCTCAAATAGTCATTAGGGCTCAATTTCCCAACCAGCCTGGCTCTAACTGGCAGACTAACCCTAGACAACCCCCAGCAAACCAACAGCAGAACACTCCTCAAGCTAATTCGCTCCTCTTGCCCCCCACAATTAAGGGAGTTAGTCCCATACCCAACAGCCTTGTCATGCACCACCTACTGATCCTCTTGAGGTTAGTCCATCTAAAACATTAGTTCATATTAACAATGGTGTAAATATACCGACTTCCAATGCCTTCCGGTCCTTACAAAACAAAGAAGATTTGACCGTAGATAGTAATGAGTCACTTGATTTAGTTCAAGTTTAGTGCTCTCTGGACCTTGCTTTAACTCACGACAATTATGATGATGACCTTAATGACGATGACTTATACTGCTCTGAATATTTTAATGACGAAGAGAATATGGACGATGATTATCTCTTTGCCCTTCTTAATGATGAACCGGCCTCGGCCTCAATCGACTCTTCAAAGAAAAAAAAAAA
>ONZA01011827.1:802-16256 GCA_900322205.1 Kewa caespitosa | reverse complement strand
ATCTGATTATGGCTAGCGTGTATACCCTCTACGTGAACAAAAATGAGTGAGTTGCAGCATTGTCTTGCTGACTGAGATACATGTATGATGAGTACACTACTACCTAAAATGATTATAGGTTAAACCATCAAACATGGAGGATTGACTATTTGTTGAGCACCCTTTTCATATGTTAGGAGGTAACCTAAACCATACACTTGGGCAAGTGTACATTGCGATTCACAACCTTCATAGAGGAAAGAAAGATTGGGTAGATTCAAGTGTCACGAGAAAACATTCTAACGTATACGTGAATGACTACAAGAGGAACTTGAAGTGCAACACATGCTTCAGAGTTGGGCTGAATTTAGGAGAAACTGATTTGACTGAGAAAATAATTGAGGACAACTTTTTAAAGTTGTTCAAAGATGAGTGGTTTATTGATTTTATGTGCTAACTGATGTGTTGAACTATTATGATTGTTTCAAGTTAATTTGGATCAAACAGTTCTAGCAAGTGTCTTGTTTGAGCAGGAAAAAAGAGGCAAGGGCTATAGCAAGGTTGAAGATTCAATGCCATGTGTATTCAGAAGTAGTTGGTGTAAGAACAGATGTATTTCAATTGCTTTCAAGAACCAAACATAGTTGCTGAGTCTTGGTAGGTGACCACCGTCTTGAAAACAATTACAACCTAATTGTGGTGCAATCCTCTAGGCCGGTTGCATCCCAAGGTTAACACAATGGTCCTCACAAATCACAATCGTACACTCAAGGTAAGGAGATGGAGTAGATAGAGAGAAATTTACCAAGAATTTAGAGCAAGGTAGAGAGAAAAGATCAAAACAGTCGCGATAGATCAAAATGGAGGGGGGCTGGTATTTGACAGTCCAAAAAATGACTATTAAGGAGCTTGATTTCGGGCCGAAATACAGGCAAAAAATCTGAGCCATTAACCCACACTCACACTCACACCCTTCCCAAGCCCAAGCCAAGCCTAGGTCCAGTCTCGATCTGGTCTTATCCTGACGGGTGAGTGGTGCGTGTGCACGCATGTGTATTTTATGTGCAAGAGGTAAGTTCTCTCTCCTTTCATAAAAGTGGGTGCCCCAAGGGCCCAACCCAATAGGTGGAAAAAAGGAGACTTATAGACATCGACAAGTCTCGTGTAGACTTGGTCTACCGTGGACCAAGTGACTCTCACGCTTTAGAAAGGTGACTACTTGAAAATTTTTAATTTTAGAGAGGTGACTTCATTAGCTCTTAAAGGTGATTACTATTTGGTTCATCCCATAGAATAAGTCTATAAGAGAATTGATATATGTACATTACCTATCTCTCCCTAACTACAAATATGAGAGAGGAAAAATACAATAATGGTGAACAACAGCCAAGGGAAGCCATTATTCTAACGATCACCACAAATAGCAAACTATGGTCAAAGAATCTTTCTGGGTAAAAGAGACGAGGTTAAACGCCTATATGTCAATGTCTTACGATTGAATTAACACGTAGTGAAGTGAGGTAACAGCAAAGTTCAAAGTGAGTGAATAAGCGTTACCTCCTAAATCTCTACAGACTCCGCAACACAATATTTAACACCTTTAAGGCCATGTGCTAACATTGGGGCTCATAAATGCTTAGAAAGGCTGCCAAGTCTTTCATAGGGGGCGTCTGAATGCCCAAATTCACGTAGGTGGATCCATCAAGTGCACCTCTATGACATCACCCAAACGGGTTATGGACTATCCACTAAGAGCTAAAAGCTCACCCTCACAACACCAAAGGGTAAATCCATAAAGTGTGTCCTGAAAGCACCACCCCAATGGGATAGGGATTCATTAAGAGTATTAGCTAAACCTCTAAATAAACAAATGGTTACTTCATCAAGTCAATCTTAAAAGGACCACACAATATGGCTACGGAATTAATATGAGCTCTAAGGCTCAACCTCATAAAATTGCACTACAACATGCCTTAGGGATGGGAAGTGGATAGAGGACCTATATGAATATCCATATTTTCCTAACTTAATAGCCTTAAGCCCCACCCATCTTGATGTTTCAACACCCATCCTATGAGCTAATCCCTTTGTAAAAGGATCCGCTAAATTTCTCTCGGACCTTATAAATGAAGATAACACAAGTCTTTTGAAGTGTTTCACTACACTATGCCTTATGCGGATATGCCTCCTTTTGCAACTATACACAATCTTTTTGGCAACTCCAATCGTGGATTGTGAATCACAATGGAGAGACAAAGTTGTAGCTGGTCTCCCCCATATGGGCACATTTGCAAGCAAGTTCCTCAACCATTCAACTTCTTGACTAGACAACTTAAGAGCAATGAATTAAGCTTCCATGATGGAAGGCGAGCTATACTCGTCTGTTGAGAAGACTTCCACGAAGTGGAACCCCCACTCAAGGTAAAAACATAGCCACAAGTTGAACTTACGTCATCATTGTCTGACACCCAGTTTGCATCACAATATCCTTCTAAGGTGGCATGAAGTTTTCTAAAATTGAAAAATCAGCTTCATGATGCATCTTAACCCTTCAGAACTTAAGTACACGATGAAGAGCATCCAAATGTTCACTATGAGGGTTATGGGTATAACGACTTAGTCTACTAACTGGTTATGTGATGTGAATACGTTGCCTAGTCTCTCTCTTTCATATGAATTTCAGTGTTTAAGCTCACACTCTCAAGATGATTCTTTTTGGGTTTTTGATTTATGTGACAAAAATTATAGAAAAACAACAAAGATATGAACTTTTGTTCCATTTGCCTCTCACAAATAGACTTAAAGTGCTAGCTCTTAGCCTCTCACCAAGAACAAGGTGTTTAGAACTTGCATCTCACAAGCTCCATCTATTCACATGTCACGAATAAGGTTTTGTTCGCAACTCACAAACAACAAGGGTTGTTCACAAAAAATGATTTATTTTTAACTCAAATCATAAATGAAAGTAAACCATACAAAGAAGTTCAAGTAGGCTTCAAACAACAAGTAGTTAATTCCCAATGGAGTCCTTACCATCGTAGGAAAGCAAGAAAAAAAATTAGGAAATAAAATAGTTTCCTAATCGCTACAAACTCTATCCAGGAAAGCAAAAATAAAGCAAGTAAATAGCATCTAGGACTCTTATTAGACGTAGCAAAGCAATAAATTGATATTCCAAGCTTAACCCAGTTGGATAAGATCAAATCTATTCCGAGATTCAATCAGGGACATGTTTAGCGCACGGGCGTCTTAGCCACTTCCGGTTAATTTGAAAATTGGTGGTAATTTGAGTTTTCATGGATGCCACTCATGTCATTCTCCCTCTCTTCAAAAGATTATTGAATAATTGCTTCATCTTACCATGGAATCTAAACACATCACCATCTTATTTCTGGGTCATTTGAAAGCATGGATGTTTCAATACCAAGGCAAGGCTCTGATACGAATATGATGTGAATATGTTGCCTGGCTTCTCTCTTTTGTATTAATTTCTGTGTTTAATGTCACACTCTCAAGACGATCATTTTTTGGTTTTTGACTTATGTGACGAAAATTACAGAAAAAAATAGTAAAGATATAAAATTTAGTTATGTTTGCCTTTCAGAAACCGACCTAAAGAGCTAGCTCTCAACCTCTCACCAAGAACAAGAGCTATAGAACTTGCATCTCACAAGGTTCATCTATTCATATGTTAGGAATAGGATTTTGTTCGTATCTCACAAACAAGAAGGGTTGTTACAAAGACTGTTTTTTGTTTATTTGACTAAAAGCATAAATGAGATATTCCAAGCTTAACCTAGTTAGATAAGATCAAATCTTTTTGGAGATTCAATCGGAACACGTATAGCGCGCGCGTCTTAGCCACTTCTGACTTTTTTGAAACTTCGAGGTACTTTGATTTTCCATGGATGCCACTAATATCATTATGTCTGGTCTCGTATAGTTCATCAGGAACATCACACTCCCAATAATTTTAGCATACTCGGCTTGCGAAACACTATCACCCTTATTCTTTCTAAGTGCAACATTAGAATCATAAGTTTCCAAAAGTGTAACATCAAAATTGTTGAACCTCTTTCGTACTTTCTGAATATAATGAGACTAAAATAAGGAGATATCGTTTATACCCATAGTAACTTTGACCCCTAGGATCACCTCAGTTTCTCACATATCTTTCATATCCAAATGTTAAGATAAAACTCTCTTAGTCTCCTTAGTAACTTCAATATTGGCACCTAACGTCAACATGTCATCCACATAGAGATATGATCACAAAATGAGAACCAACTACCTTTGAATACACACATGAATCAGAGGCATTAACTCTATATCCATCTTTCACCAAGGTATCATCAAACTTCTCATACCACTATTTAGGAGTTTGCTTTAGTTCCTATAAGGACTTCCTAAGTCTACATACCTTATGTTCTTGTCCGAGAAGACAAAGCCCTCAGGTTGCGCCAAATAAATCTCTTCATTTAATTGTACATTGAAAAAGGATGTATTTACATCCATTTGATGTACAATAAGGTTGTGAATGGCAACTAGGGAAATAAGAGATCTAATTGTGGCAATCTTAGTCATTGGTGAGTAGGTATGAAAGAAGTCCATGCCTTTCTTTTGCGTGAAACCCTTTAATCACAAGTTCATCCTTAAACTTTTTTATGGATCCATCATGTCTTCTCTTTCTCTTAAAAATTCACTTACCACTAATGACCTTACTACCTACAAGTAGGTCTGAAAGATCCCAAATATGGCTCAATAAAAGTGACCATATTTCAGTGTTAACCACTTCCTTCCAGAAACTAGCATTAACGAAAGTCATAATCTCTTAATAAGTTTTAGGGTCCCCTTTTATCTTATAGACACTTGCTACTTCTTCACTTATCATATCATGATCATCAATTTCAGTCAGGAAGGTAGTAACAACGTCAGGCACTAAACTAGTTTCTATTCTACGTCTCTTACTTAACCTAATCTCACTAACAGGTTTGGGAGACACATTAGGCATAAAAGCAGGTAAAGACGCATGCACATCAATAGAAGCAAGAATACCAATAGAAGAAATAGAACTAGCAGCAGGTAAAGATACATCTTTTATCATGCTTAAAGAATTCATCATCTCTATATTAAGAAAATGAAGAATCACTAGAAGACATAAATCTATGAGCAACAATATTTTGAGCATAACCAATAAATACAATATTATAGGTATTAGAACCAATGTTAGACCTCTTTAACTCTGGTAGACCAACCTTGACTAAAGCCCCCACACTTTCAAAAATTTTCAATTTGGGCATAACCATTTCATGACTCATAGGTTGTCACATCTAGCCTCTTATGTGGAACTCTGTTGAGTATGCACCATGCTGACAATACAGCTTCCCCCCATGTATTGTCTGCAAGTTCTGAACTAAAGAATATAGAATTGATCATTTTCTTAATAGTCATTTTTTCCTGTTAATAACTCCATTCGATTGTAGAGTAAAGGGTGCGTTAAGTTCATGAATAATCCCATTTCTTTTACAAACATCCTTAAGAAAATTAGTGTTATATTCCCTACCACGGTCAGCCCTAAATCTTTTAATCTTACGGTCCAACTGGTTTTAAACCTTGGCTTTGTATTTCAAGAACATCCCCTACCCTTATCTTTAGACCTAAGAAGGTAAATTCCAGTGTACCTAGAAAAGTCATCCACAAACGACGCATAATATTTTGTATCTTCTTTGCTCATGGTGTTCTCAAGTCCGCTAGGTCCGAGTGAATTATACAACAGCTTCCCTATGTTTCATGGGTTTGAAGGGTTTCTTGGTGTAGTTAAACTCAACACAAACTTCACACTTAGGGAATTAACTAGTGTTCAAAGAAGGTAAAATTTTTGAATCTTGAAGTCTCCTAAGTGAAGCTTTATTGACATGTCCCAACCTGCCATGCAAACCGTCAATTCACACCAAGATATAAGAAAAACTTGAAACACGTTCATTCATTATTTCATTCTTGTCATTGAGTACAAAAAGGATCCCCAGCTAAGTACCCTTTCCCCAAAAAATCACCACTATGAAAAATAACTACTATTCAGACTCAAAAACAATCTTAAGCTCTGCTTGTTCAAAAGTAAACCAGAAACGAGATTCTTGCTCAGCAAGGGAACATACAACACAGTGGACAAAGCTAAAGTTTTTCGAATGTGAGTTTCAGAAAGACCTTCCCTTTACCGAGAATTCCAACATTGCTCTAGTTACCCATGTACATGGACTCACCCTGAGCAGCATCCTCATGGGATAGATCTTTGTTCGTGCAATAAGATGCCACGAAAATCTAGTGTCCAACACCCAAACGGCTCTGTTCCCCCTTGAACGACCTCACACATCATCATCCCTCGTTCAGTTGGTCTTTGACCATGTTTTGGTACTACTGGACCTGGTACATGACGAGCTTGTCATCGACCATCTGAACCCGCTGCCGAAAAGAACTTCTTCTTTTTTCCTAGCATCATCAGGGTAGTACTTCCTCACCAAGGTCTCTCAAATCGTTTTGGCAGATTTGGTCAGGATGAACAAGTCAAAAAGAACTTTGGACATATGGGATAGGAGAAGGCCCCTAACGGCTTTGTTTTTCTTCTCAAACTTGTTGGCATCATCAAGTTTTGGTTTGTTGGCGATGGAAGCATCAGTAACATCGGCTTCAGATTCAGAGGAAGAAGGGTTGGCCTCTAGAACCATTGGCAGAACGTTAAATAGGATGTAGTCGATGACGAGATCCATGAAAAAGATCAGCAATTTCTAGGACTAACGTTTTTTTGCAGTTGTTTTCATGACTGGCTCTAATGTGGACATGTCAGGTAGGATACTCTTTAACGAGACAGTAAGTGAAGCAATTGATGATATTTTTAATTGCTATCAAATTGGATGAAAAGAAGTCTTTCATTTGCTTTCAAGAACAAAAGATAATTGATGTGCCACGGATGGTGACAATTGACTTGAAAGCAATTATGGTCCGAATGTGGTGCAATACTCTAGGCCAATTGCTCCCCAAGTTAACACAACGTTGCTCACAGTAGTACACTCAAGGTATTTAACAGTCCGAAAATGGACTGTCACAGGAGCTTGATTTCCGGCTGAAATCAAGGCCTTAAATTTGTGCCATTAAGGAAGATAATTGACTCAGTCAAGCAATTAATGTGGACAGTGAAACTGTAATGGTCAAGTCTAGGTCATAGTCTAACCTTGGTAGTGACTTGCTCCAAAAATACCTTTTCCATCCTAGTCTTGACATTTTGTATTTCCAACCTTACCTTCACCTACAAGGGACTTTGATGACCTTCTCAAAATCTTATTCATTGATGGTAGAGTTTTTAAGACAGTTTACTATGGAACCCATATGGTCTTTTTTTGTGACTCATAGCCTTCGGTTTCACCAGCGCAGTTACACTCGTGTGCAAGCCCAAGCGCACGCATAACCCCGATTCGGTTCGAGCGGGTAGGAGGGGCGCCTGCGCGCTTTTGTGTGTTTAATGGGCAAGAGGTAAGTCCTCTCTCCTTTCACAAAAGTGGGTACCCCAAGGACCCATCCCAATAGGTGAAAAAAGAGACTTATAAACACGACCTACCTCTTTCCTACTACCAATATGTGAGAGGAAAACACACAAGAATGGTGACCGATGGCCAATTGAAGGCTTTATTCCAACAACCTTTTCTTTTTCTTTGTTTTTTTTTTTGTTTCATATATTTATTTTCATGGCTAAAGAGAACATTAAAGCTTAAATTGAAAACCTGTCAATGTTAGATAGTCCCCGAAACACCCCAAAAATAATTTTTGATTTTGATAAATATTTTTAAGGGTAACTCAGGATAATTGAATATGTTATCGTCATGTCATCAACCTTTAAAAATGCTTTGTCATAGTAAGTAAAGCAACTACTAAAGTCCGTCATTCTCCAGTATAATGGTCACTAAGTATAATAAGTTTGAAATAAATATTCAAACTAAAATTGATTCCATTAATCTTGTAAGGTCGACTTACAATTCATGGTAGCCAAAAATTAGTGTTGCGGCTTGTTGGGATTATGGATAGTCGGGTGGATTTTCTATTGTGAAGACGCGTAGCCATGCCAAGCATCTAGTATGTTTGTGCTAAAAACTACCTGGGTAGCCGGCTTTTTCTTTGTAAGCTCGAACCAGCGGGTCTGCGACATGATTTTTGCACGATTTACTTGAGGCAATATGGGGGTTTTCTCCTTTTGTCTATTTAATATGCTTAGGCATAATTGTTTGTATGAGATAGAGGTAATACACTATTAATAGAATGTTGATCTTGTGTCCATCTTTGGTTTCTTGTCCTGTGAACTTATGAGAGATTGTAATCACCTTATAAGAAAGTGCTTATATAGTTAGTAAGACTAAAAGCTAGAGAGATCATTTAATTCCCTTAAACTTGTATTCTTAAATTACTCTGTTGTCCATGGCTTTTTGCCCTAGTGTAAGAGTGTTTTTGCATAAACTATTGTATCCTTTTATTTATCCTTGTACACTTTTCTCACATCCATATTTATCTTGATTGTTATCTAGTGATAAGAATTTTAGCCCATGAATCTAACAAATCCAATACAACTCAGAAAGTCGCTGTCTCAATCTTATTAAAGTTTGATCAAGTCGAACAAAGGCTTGTCTCGCTTACTATGGCTTGATGTCATTTCACTTGTGAAAAACAAAACACACTTGTAATCATCCACTATAGCGATACTTGGTTAAATCTCACAGGTTCCTAAAAGCCTCAAAATTTTATGAAACTGAAGGCTATGAGTCACAAAAAATTGCCACAAGGGTTCCATAATAAAATGTTTTAAAAATTCTACCATCAATGAATAGAGTGTTGAGAAGGTCATCAAAGTCCCTTGTAGGTGATGATTAGGCTGCAAATATAAAATGTCAAGACTAGGCTGAAAAATGTATTTTTGGAGCAAGTCACTAACATGGGCAGACCTAATATTGATGGGGGAATGTATCATAATGACGTTAAAATGAGTCTCTAAGGGGCTCCAGGGGACTAGGACATCTCAATATTGACCAAAATCAAAGGCTATAAGTCATGAAAATGAGATCCTAAGGTCCCAAGGAGGTCATTAAAGTCTCTTACGATTGACAAATAAGTCAAAAATGTCAAATAGTTGTCATAAGTATGCGTCGAACGTTGTGGTCAAATGCCAAAATAGGCAGTGAAAGGTGTATCTAAGAGCATGTGTTACCATGGGTAACCCTTATAACGAATGGAAAATGTCGTAAAGGTAATGTGAGTTTCATATCTATTGGACTTCAGGACACCCTAAAAGCCCGAAAACAAATGCTATGTAAGTCACAAAAGCAAGGTCAAGGGACTAACCCAAATTTTTTTTGGAATAGCCACCGATGAGTTAGGACCCTGGAAGATCTTTAATGTACATTTATAGCTTTAATAATTCATCTTTAGTGGTCATAGTATTGTGTTGAGAAATGGGTGTACAAAATCAAAGGCTATAAAGTCAATGATATGTGGGTCAGACCGTGAAAATTGGTATGATCATTATTGATACATGAAGATTATAAAGGGGTAAACGTTTTCATAAATTTGTTACATAAGGACTAACAAGCAATGTGGGACCACCGTGTGACATATTGATTTAGGTAGAATTACAAAAATAACCTCAAAAACTTTGTTTGAAAAAACCTATATAGATACCTTTGTTTGAAAAAAGAAATCATCCGACAAAAGGATGCCATGGCCGGCTAAGATAAAGTTGTGATCAAGAAGGAATAGGTCGTGATCGGGAAGGACAAGGCCATGGCCAAGAAGAACAAGGCCATGGACGGCCAAAAAAAAGCCATGGACGGCCAAGAAAATACCATGACCAGGAAAGACAATTTCATGGTCGGCCAAGACAAGGCCATGATCGAAAACAATAAGGCTATGATGAAAACCGACAAAACCATGACGGAGAAGAGCAAGGCCATAATTTGTTGATTTTATTACAAGCACGTGTAACTTATTACAATCTGTTAGCAAGTTCAATAGTTTGTTAGCTCACTGGTCAAAGGATGTCAAGGGGTGTTATGTTTGTTATGTTTGTTAGCTCTCTTTCTTGTTCCCCAATCCATGTATAGCTTATATATATATATGCTCTCTTCTGTACAAACACAATCAATGAATCAGAAAAGCTTTCCTCATTTTCTCTCTGTTCTTCACAATATCACTTCTTCATTCTCTCAATTCTCTCATAACAACATGGTACCAGATGAAAAAGTCCTGGTCACTTCCTTTTTGATCACGATGATCTTGAATTGAAACTCTGAATTCTTCTTTTCTCTTTTCTTTTCATTCGATCAATCAAATTGTTCTTGATTGAGCAAGCTTTCAAACATCTTCATCACCAAAATTTTCTTCTTTTCATCAATTGTTTGATTTGTTTCATCAATCAATCAAGCTCAAAATGAGAAATTCAAAGATTAAACTTCACACCTAATTAATTCATAGTTGTTTTTTGCTCGATTCTATCAGTTCTTTCATTGAGATTTACGTTTGTAATGGCTTCATCATCTCACAACAGATTGATCATATGGATCCTCTTTTCATTCATCCCTCAGATCATCCTGGCATGTTACTAGTTTTCAAGTCTTTTGATGGTTCTGGTTTTGCATCATGGAGGAAGTCTATGGAGATTGCACTGTCTTCTAAAAATAAGCTAGGTTTTGTCACTGGCAAGGTTACGCCTCCTGATTTTGAGGATCCTATGTTTGATTTGTGGAAGAGATGCAATGATATGGTTACTTCATGGATCTTGAATGTTCTTAGCACTGAAATTGAGGATAGTGTTCTCTATTCAACTTCAGCAACTGCAATGTGGAATGAGTTAGATGATATGTTTGGCAAGGCTAATGGAGCAAAGCTTTATGAAATCCAAAAGAATATTTACAATCCTTCACAAGGTTCTTCTGATATTGCCAGTTACTATGCAAAACTCAAGAAATATTGGGATGAGCTTAAGGCAATGGCTTCTCTTCCACATTGTACTTGTGGTGCAAAGAATGCATATTTGAAGTTCGAAGAGAATTAGAAGTTAATAGCCTTTCTTATGGGCCTAAATGGTGATTATCAGAATGTCAGGAGCAACATACTCATGATGAAGCCACTTCCTTCTGTTAGTGAGGCCTATGGGATTCTTTCTCAAGATGAAACACAAAAAAAAATTCAGACACCTGTCACATTCTTATCTGATTCAGTCTCTTTGAATGCACACAAGTATCAAGTACCTCAATATCAGAATATGGTTTCTGCGATGAATAAAAACAAGAAAAACATCACTTGTAGCAACTGCAAGAAAACTGGTCATCATGTTAGCAAATGCTACAGGCTCATAGCGTTTGCAAAGGATTTTCAGTTTACAAAGGGGAAGAAAATAGCTGCCAAAGCTTTTGAGCATCAGTCACATTTTGATGTCATAGCCAGTGATCATGTTTTTGATATTCTTGGACCTTGAATACCTGGATTTAATCACGAACAGACTACTCAACTTCTCATGCTCCTTGGTCAGATGCAACCTAATACCAAGATAGCTGGTAATTGCATCACTTCCTCATATGATCTTGGAGGTTCTTATGATGTTCCTATCTCTTCTTCTGATTGTGCTGGTAAAGTAGCCTCCTCTTTTCATCACAATTCTGCTATGCTATGCACTGCTTGTTCATGTTCTTGTTCTTTGACTGTTGACAACACTTGGATCATAGATTCTGTAGCATCAAATCACATGTGCTCAAACTTAACCTTGTTATAAAATGTTTTCACCCTTCCTGTTCCTTATCACATTACCCTTCCTAATGGTAATACAGTTGTTGTTACCAAATCTAGGATTATTCCTATTCACAATGATATCATTCTTAATGATGTATTGTATGTCCCTGATTTCAAGTATAATTTGTTATACATCAACAAATTATGCACTCAGCTTCAATGTCAAACTCTCTTTACATCTACTTCTTGTTTTGTGCAGGCCCCTTCAATGATGGAGCCTTTGGTTCTTGGTAGTGTCCATGCTGGCCTCTATCTCCTTCATCTATCAGACATTCAATTCTCCAACAATAGTTCACCTGTTTCTGTGCTTCCTTCTAGTTCTCATTCTGTTCTTCATGGCACCTGGAATACTTCTTCTCAGTCTATTGATGTTGTGACTTGGCACAAAAGACTTGGTCATTTACCCTTGTACAAATTAAGGTCCATGTCTTTTGAGCTTAATTAAAATGTTGATGTTGTTTCTTGCTGTAATATTTGTCCAAAAGCTAGGCAACACTCTTTCTTTTCCTTTAAGTCACTCTCATTGATCTCACCTTTTCCAACTCATTCATAATGATGTTTGGTGCCCCTACAATACTCAAACTTATAATCATCATAAGTACTTTCTAACAATTGTAGATGATTACAGAAGGGAACTTGGACATATCTTTTATGTACTAAGAGCAATGCCTTTTCTGTCATCAAGGCTTTTCTTGCTATGGTGACTACTCAATTTCATTGTAATGTTCAAATCATTAGACGTGACAATGCTTTAGAGTTGGGCAAAAGTAAAGAAGCCATTGCTTTGTTCCTAGAGAAGGGCATTTTACATCAAACTAGCCTAGCAGGGGTTCCACAACAGTATGGTGTTGTGGAAAGGAAGCACAAACACTTGTTAGAAACTGCAAGAGCTCTATTTTTTCAGTCTCATCTTCCTTATACCTTTTGGGGGAATCGCATACTCATAGCCACTCATCTCATAAATCACTTCCCTACAAAATTACTCAATAATAAGAGCCCTTATGAAATTCTTCATGGTACTCCTTCTTATTCTCATCTAAGGTGCTTTGGTTGTTTGTGTTATGTCTCTACCTCTAAAAAGGGTAGAGATAAGTTCCAACCTCGTGCTTCCACTTGCATTTTCATTGGGTATGCTGCTACACAAAAAGCCTACAAAGTTTACAATCTTGACAGCAAACAAATACAATTCTCTAGAGATATGATCTTTCATGGACACATCTTTCCCTATTATTCACATCAAACTGATGTTCCTATGTTTCCTTTCTCCCCATCTTATACTTCTCATCTCGATATCCCTTCTGACACTACAATTACAAACACTACTCCACCTCCCTTACATACTGATTCTTATCCTATGCCTCTTATTTCCACTTCAACTACTGATCATTCTCCATCTCCTTCTCCTATACAACCTTCTTCTCAAACTTCTCCCATTCCATCTCCTCATATTTCACCTACTTTACTTCCTACTGATCCTCCCTCTTTGAGAAGGTCTTCAATGCAGCATATCACACCCTCTTATCTACGAAATTTAATTTGTTGTACTCTACCCTTTTCTTCCACTTCTTTAGCTGCTATCACATGCTCTCATACTGTCACTTCTTTTTCCTTTTCAACCCATGCTTGTTTTTCCTCTCTTTCCATCTAAAGTCTACAATTATTAGAATCTGTTGAACATGTTCATGAACCTTATAGCTATGAGGAGGCTGCTTCTACTCCAGCTTGGCAAGATGCTATGCACAAAGAGTTAGATGCTTTACATTCTACCAATACCTGGATAGTCACTGACTTGCGTGCAGGAAAGAAACCCATTAGTTCTAAATGGGTTTACAAAATGAAGTTTCTTTCTAATGGAAGGGTGGAAAGATGTAAGGCAAGAATGGTCATTAAGGGGTGTACTCAAAAGTATGGTATTAATTATGTGGAGAATTATTCTCCTATAGTCAAAATGACTACCATAAGAGCTTTAATAGCTACTGCAGTTAAGATGGGTTGGTCCATGTTCCAACTTGATGTGAACAATGCCTTTCTTCATGGAGATTTGGATGAGGAAATCTACATGAAACCTCCTAAAGTTTTCAGTTTCTAACACTGGCCAAGTTTGTCTTCTAAAGAAGTCTCTTTATGGTTTAAAACAAGCTTCTCGTCAATGATATGCTATGTTATCTTCTGCTCTCAAGGACATGGGTTACATCAATTCAAAGAATGATTACTCTCTTTTTTTCAAGAAAATGGGGAACTCAGTAGACTTTGTTGCTATGTAAGTTGATGACATCTTATTAACTGGAAATAACACTGAAGAAATGATGCAACTAAAGGCTTTTCTTGATGCAAAATTGAAGATCAAAGACTTGGGCTCTTTGAACTATTTTCTGGGCTAGGAAGTGTTGTATTCTGTTTCTGGTGTTATTCTTACACAATAGAAGTTTGTTACTGATCTCTTAAAGGAATTCAACTATCCTCCTACTGCTTCAGCTCTTAGTCCTTTGGACTGTAATGTCAAGTTGTTAGCTCATGAAGGTTCTCCTATACCTGATGCTTCTATATACAGAAATCTTGTTGGCAACCTCAATTTTTTGACCAACACAAGACCTGACTTGGCTTTTTCAGTGCAACATCTCAGTCAGTTTATGTAGGATCCTAGGGAGCCTCATTATCAAGCTGTTTTACATGTTTTGAAAAATCTCAACCTTAGTCCTGCTCAGGGTATTTTTATGAACTCTAGGCCTTCCTATTCTCTTGAAGCTTTTTGTGATTCACATTGGGCCTCATGCCCTCAAACAAGGACATCAGTTAGTGGTTTTATTGTTCTTTTTGGTGGCAGTCCTATTTCATGGAAATCAAAAACGCAAGCCACTGTTTCTTTGTCTTCAGCTGAAGCTGAGTACAGAAGTATGCGTAGGATAACAGCTGAATTAGCTTGACTCACTAGACTGCTTCATGAGTTCACAGTTCCAAATTTGCTTCCCGTTCCTCTCAAATGTGATAGCCAAGTTGCGATTCATATTGCTGAAAATCCTGTGTACCATGAGCGTACCAAGCATGTGGAGATTGACTGCCATTTTGTACGAGAAAAGCTTCAGGAAGGATTAATTAGTCTCCATCACACCAGTACACATGACCAGCTAGCTGACATTCTCACTAAATCTCTTCATGGCAAACAACGACACTTTTTTCTTGGCAAGTTGGGTATCTCAGCTCCTCCAACTTGAGGGGGGGTGTTGATTTTATTACAAGCACGTGTAACTTATTACAATCTGTTAGCAAGTTCGTTAGTTTGTTAGCTCACTGGTCAAAGGCAGTCAAAAAGTTGTTATGTTAGCTAGCTGTCTTTCTTGTTCCCCAATCCATGTATAGCTTATATATATACTCTCTTCTGTACAGACATAATCAATAAATCAGAAAAGCTTTCCTCATTTTCTCTCTGTTCTTCACAATATCACTTCTTCATTCTCTCAATTCTCTCATAACAACATAAGTGGGAAGGGAAAAATAAGGCCTTGACAATGCCATAGGCAGCTGGTCAAGACAAAGTCGAGGTTGGGCAAGTTAAGTATTAAATTTGTGATAATGTCTATGTTGGGTTCTAGATCTTAATCAGAGTATATTAGCGGAAGCGATTTGAACATAATCATATTATGTACATCTAGAACAT